>APFE030306272.1:171750-291251 GCA_000404065.3 Pinus taeda
ATCAAAGGCTTGGACATATTGGAGAAAAGGGCCTTCGAATACTTCATGGTAAAGGTATGGTAGAAGGTATGAGTAATAGCTCTTTGGATTTTGATTTCTGTGAAAATTGTGTATATGGGAAGTAGAATCAGGTGAGTTTCCCCTCTAGCAGTAAGAGGGCGAAACAGATATTAGAACTTGTGCACAGTGACGTGTTTGGACCTGTGAAGGTTCCATCATTGGGTAAGTTTGTGTACTATGTATCATTTATAGATGACTTCTCAAGGAATACATGGATATATTTCCTTAAGAAGAAATCTGAAATCTTTGACAGGTTTAAATAATTTAAAGCTCTGGTGGAAAACCATACAAAGAAGAAGATAAAGGTGCTGAGGACAGATAACGGTGGAGAGTTTTGCAGTAAGGAATTTGAAGAATTCTGTAAGAATTGTGGTATAGCACAGCGGAAGACTACTCCATATACACCTCAACAAAATGGAGTTGCAGAAAGAATGAATAATACTTTGATGGAAAGGGCAAGAAACATGCTCAGCGATGACAGGTTAGGACAAGAGTTCTGGGCAGAGGTGGTGGATACTGCATGTTACCTGGTCAACAGGTCACCTTCATGAGCATTAGAGGATAAGACTCCAAAGAGGTATGGACTGGTAAGAAACCCTCTCTTTCACATCTGAGGGTATTTGGATGTGATGCATATGTACACATGTTCCAAAGGAGAAATGAACCAAGTTGGATAGTAAATCTGAAAAGTGCATATTTATTGGGTATAAGGATGGTTTAAAGGGTTATAAGCTTTGGAACCCAATCACACAGAAGGTTGTGTACAACCAAGATGTGGTGTTCAGAGAAGTAAAAGATGTTATTAAATATGAAGTCCAACCAAAGGAACCTGAGAAGATATAGTTTGAGCTTAAGGAGGAAGAATCAGACTCTACAAAAGAGGAGGAATCGGAAGATGAAGAGCCACAAACTCTGGGTGTGAGAAGATCAGTTCGAGAAAAAAGGCATCCAGAAAGGTATAGTCCATCTGCTTTCTGTTCAAATTTTTCTTTCTTTATTACTGATGATGATCCCAGAACTGTGAAGGAAGCAATAGATTCAGAGGATGGGAAACTTTGGAAAGAGGCCATGGTTGATGAAATGGCATCTTTGCACAAAAATTAGGCTTCGGATTGGAGTTGCCGGCTGGAAGGAAACCCATTGGCAGCAAATGGGTGTTCAAGAAGAAGACAAATGAAGAAGGAAAGGTGGAGAAATACAAAGCTCGGTTGGTAGAAAAAGGTTATTCCCAGGTGCTGGAAATTGATTTTGGTGATATTTTTTCTCTTATTGCCAAGGTGACTTCTATTAGATTACTTTTATCTATTGTTGTTGCTTTTGATTTTGAGGTAGAACAGATGGATGTGAAGACAACATTTCTTCACGGGGATCTAGAAGAGGAAACATACATGAAGTAACCTGAAGGCTTTGCGATGAAGGGCAAGAAAGAACTGGTATGGAAGTTAAAGAAGTCTTTGTATGGGTTAAAACAATCACCAAGGATGTGGTATCAGAAATTTGATACATTTATATATGGACTTGGCTTCACCAGAAGCAAAGCAGATCATTGTGTGTATTTTAAATTAATTGGTGACCATGTTATTTATCTGGTCTTGTATGTGAATGATCTGTTACTGGTTGGAAATGACAAAGAAATTATCTAGGATTTGAAGACCCAATTATCCTCCAAGTTTGACATGAAAGATCTTGGTGTTGCAAACTATATTTTGGGCATGGAAATTAAAAGAGATGTGGCAAAGAGGAAGCTTTGGTTGAACCAGAGGAATTATGTCGAGACAATACTGCAGAGGTTTAATATGTAGGATAGTAAACCGATGAAGGTTCCTATTCCTGTAGGTGTGCGGTTATCTACTGAACAGTGTCCCAAGACACAAGAAGAGGAAAAGAACATGTCCCGTGTTCCATATGCAAGTGCAGTCGGTAACTTGATGTATGCAATGGCATGTATTAGACCAGACATTGCACATGTAGTGGGAGTATTTAGTAGGTTCATGTCAAATCCAAGAAAGGAGCATTGGACATCAGTGAAGCGACTTTTCAGGTATTTGCATGGCACTAGTGATTATGGTTTGTGCTACCAAGGAAGACTAGGATTGGACAAAATTTTGGATATCCGTGGCTTTGTTAATGCTGACTAGGCTAGAGATTTGGATCATAGAAGATCTACAAGTGGGTATGTGTTTAACCTATTTGGAGGTGCAGTCAGTTGGATGAGTAAGAAACAATCTGTAGTGGCACTATCAACTATAGAGGAAGAATACATGGTAGCCACTCATGCAAGCAAGCAAGTAGTTTGGTTACAGATATTGTGTTCAAGTATGGGGTTAGTACAGGGAGCTATAAGGATAGATGGTGATAGCCAAAGTGCAATTTTCTTGGCAAAGAACCCTACATATCATTCAAAGACAAAGGACATTGATGTTCAGTATCACTTTGTGAGGGATATGATAGAAGACAGAAAGGTGTTGCTGGTAAAGGTGGACACTTTGAAGAATATTGTAGATGCATTGAAAAAATCTATGATCTCTGAGAAGTTCTCTTGGTGTAGAGAGACAATGGGTGTTTCAGGACTAGAAAAATGACTAAGCTCTCTTGTGGCCCCCTGTGGAAAGAAAAAAACAAGTGGGAGAATGTTGGGTTGTGTTATATTCTTTCCAGGACTAGCCCACGTAGCTAACTGGGGGGTTAGAGGGGGGGTGGAGCCCCCATTCATTCCACCGATTGTGTAGTTGGGGGGGTCACAGGGGGTTTGAGATGTACCTGTAACCACACTTTTGGTTTTTGACCCTATGTTAGGTTGGGCAGACCCACCTATGGTTTTGTGCATGATTTTCGCACATGCTTTTTGCATGCAATGGTTTCAGTCCATGGTATTGGACGTGATGGTTTTCGGTCCATGGTATTGGATGCTTTGACATGTATAAATATGTATAATGACATTGAAAGGAACATAATGAAAAATCAAGCTGGTAGTCCTAGTTTTGGGATCTAGGGGAAAATCTCTATGTATATGTGTTTTATGTGTTATGCTCTCGCATTGTTTATTTTCTATTTTTTAGAATTCGTATGCAGGTAATTTTTGTACGGGGTTAAAACCTACAGGGCCTAATCTTGCCCTTAGTGATGATTTTTCTCAATTCAATTGATGAGCCTCATCATTGGGTAAGTATAGGGACCTTAATTCACCTCCTAGCTTAGTCAAATCAACTCTTCTCACAATTTATTACATGTTTTGATTATATTTTGTTTGATGAGATGAGTCAAAGTGGGATATTATGCGTAGTGGACTAATGTGCATTGAATGCAAGTTTTTGAGAGGAAATCAAGGAATTTTGGCAATATTAAAGGTTGAAACTCAAATGGGACAAGGAAGAGATATTGTAGGACGTAAAGCCTTCTCATTTAATCCTCCCTCATTCAAATATTCCTCCATCAATCATACTAGCTTAGAGTACAAGCAACCAAGTCATGAAGATCAAAAGGCATCCAAGCAAGTGATAGTCAAAGAATTAGTTCATCTAAAGTTTGGAAGCCGAGCCTCCCTATATTTAAGGAAGCTATTGGAGACTTCAGTTGTATAAATACAGAGGCCTAGAGCCTCATTAGGATTCAAATATTTATTGTAAAAACACTAGTTATTTTTTAGCTCCAGACTTGTGGAAGACATTGCTATGTAATTTTCTGTTTTGATATTGATATTGAGATTTTTCTTGACCCAACACTTAGTTGACTCAGAGGGCTAAAGATCTCAGGTTAGGACCCAACCATAGTAGAAAAGGCTCCTCTTCTTGTATCTGTATGCTTAGATTAATTGCATAGATTCATGGTTAAATTATCCTTAGAAGTATTTCATTGCAAGTAGTGTAGATTTATTAGTTTGTTTATTAGTTTGCTTCCATTTGTGCTTTACTTCAGCAGTAGGTTAGAAGGTATAAAAAGGAGCATCAAGAAGTTGTCAGTAGGTGTCTTGGCCTCACCTCTTCCTTCAGGGATCATGATTTGAGGAAAGGACCGCTATGCAGCCCCAAAAAGACAGGATTCTACTTTCTCATAGAATTTAGAGTTTACTGTAATTGAACCAATATTTGATTAGTTTGCAAGTGTAGGATTTAATTACCATTCCCTCCATATTCAGTATTACAGTAGATCTCATCAATGATTTCATCTTGTTCTTCAAATTTTCCTCATGCATGAAGTAGATAGCTATCTCATTAAACTTTGTTTTTCTACTTTATTGAAATTCTTCTTATTTACATGATTTTCGGGAAAATATCAATGTTTGATGCAGTGAATGTGTTTCATAAACAAAGAGAGATATCATAGTCAACAATCTCCTATGAAATTCATCCATCCATTATCATTTCTTCATTTCACTATGAACCTCACCAATTTCATCATTTTTCAAGGAAACTTCTCCAAGCACGTTGAGCAAATCCAACCATCTCCCAACCTTGGTTTTGAGTTCTGAGTGATCCTAGGAATTTTATCACTCCATTCAATTTACCAACCACCTTCTCTAAGCCTTCCATTACCTTCAACACCCATCATTTTTCTCTCGGCTATATCCTATAGAAATACAAGGAAACTTATAGGTTTTTAGGACATCCTGTAGGTTTTATTGTAGTGGCTTGTTTTGAGGCTGAATTGAGGGTAAACCTCTAGAAAGCCACACAAGGTCACCTAAGGATCTCCCAAACCTTCCAACCATATACCAACATCCCTATGCTACCTGCCACATCACCAAAAGAGATTAGCTTTCACACTTCTCCGTAAAAAGGGAAAAAGACAAAAAGAAAAAAAAGGAAAATTATTGTAGCCATTTACATGCACAATAGTATAATGTTCATGCTTTGAGATTACATGCTTAAGATAGTTGATTTTCATCCATGTTAATCTAGCATTCTTTCTAAAACATAGTCTCTTAGTAGTTAGGTAGGAAATGGTGCATTTTAGCATTAGATTTTTATCTTTTTCCTTATTGCAGTAGACAAGATTTCCCTTAGAGTAGATTTCTCTTTCCCTCATCAGTAATCAAGTTTATTTTGAATCCATAGAAGTCCAGCTTGAAAAACCCTAGTGGTCTCTCGCTAGCTGAACGTGACAAAAGGTAGAACCATCACTTTTACTTGTGTATACAAAATTGTCACCTCCAAGTTTGTATGAACCCCGGGTTGATAAAGTAAAGTTGGTAGCCCCAGGGGTTGCAACATTCTTGCTACAATACTCATGCTCATAACTTTTTGGTGTTGTTATTGGGGAGGTGTCTGAATAGTATGTGATTACTACTTTCTTTCTTCCATTTCTTGTTTTTGATATTCTGCTAGTAGTTTCATTTCTGTAAGAGTAATTTAGTTGCTTTCTTTTCCAGTCTACATTCTTTGCTTTCCTTTCCATTCTGAAAGTAAGATTTCATTCGAATAGTTCATTTTCATTCAGTGAGTTAATTTTCATTTAGTTTGAAATTTTAATTTTTCAATCACTTTCAAATTTTAAAAAAAAACTCAAAACAAACAAAAACCTTTTTTTCATGCCTCATAGGAATAGGGATAACTTAGGGAAATTTTTGCCAAATACCCCAACTACTCCAAATATCCAACCTTCCCTCTTATTTGGTGGCTATGAATTGGAGGAACCCTTAGGTGAGAAACCTGAAATATTTGAAGAACCTACAGGGGAAGAAGAAGAAGAAGAACCCATTCCCATTGATCCAATGGCTCAAAAAAGAAATGACAGAGGAAATAGAGAAAGAGTTAAGGGTGCATTCCCCATCAGGGAAACCAATGGGGATACTAAGATGAAGAATATAAGCCCCTCTGCCCTTCCTCATTTCCATGGCCTGACATCAGAAGGTCCAGACACTTTCTTATTTGAGTTTGTTGTCATATGTCGAACCTATGACTACACCAATGATGAGTAGAAGTTGAAACTATTCCCATCCACTCTCAGTGATGAGACTTTGCACTGGTTCATGGGTTTACTTGGGTATAGCATCACAAATTGGGCTTGTATGCAGCAAGTCTTCAACAACAAGTATCGAGACTACTGTAGGTCTAAATACACTAAGGGGAAATTTTTAGGATGACCTTAGGGCATGATGAATCCCTATAGGATTATGAAGAAATACTCTAGCTTAGCTACAAAAGGGCCAAGTGCACACTTGACCCTGAGTCATTAAATCTAGTTCCGCTTAAACGAGTAAGGGAAGATATTATAGATACCCTAAACGTTTTAGCAGGAGGGGACATATACCAATTACTCTATGAGGATATCAAGGCTGTCTTTAGAAACCATTCTAAGGCAGCTAGGAAAAAGGGTAGGGGTAGTCAACCTGTGGTCAATCCATCCTTTTCCAATACATCCATCATTGGTGAAATTGGAAACATGCTGGAGGATTTCAAGAGTGAAATGATGCAAACCATTTCCCTATAGATGGACACTATGCACATTAAGAGAAAACATGAGGAAGCAGAGAGAGCCTTAGCAATTTTCTGCCCTAGATGCACTAGGAGGCACCCTAGAAATGAATGCCCATTGAATTCGATTGAAATTTGCTCAGTCTATGAAGAAAACCTCTCCATGGAAAAGTTCCCCTCTCTACCTAGACTAAAAGCTGTATATCAAGGAGCTAAAGGGGAAAGTGAACAAAACTTCTACATAAACCAAAGGAGACCCCATGGGGCTAGGCCATAATAGCAGGGCATGCAAGGGTCATACCAAGCATATTACAACCCCAACCAAATCACATAGATTCCCTCTTGGGGCCCCCCTACTCATTCTTCCTAGTCTAAACCTCCTCCTTGGTACTTTGCACCTTAGTATCATTCCTAGCCATCCAACCAGTCATTTCAATCATATGCTCTACCACCATCTTAGTGGAATGCACTGCTCGAGGGGTGGAGGCCTCCATGCAACAATGCCCCAGCTTTATTTCGTTCACCACCTTCTCAACCACATATTTTACACTCTGCTCCACCTAAACAACCCTAGATGCCTACCCAGCCAAATATGAACCCGAACAATAGACAACCACAACCAGTATACAGTGGAGAGACATCTTATCTAGCTTATGCTGTGGAAATTCAGGAAATCAACTTGAGATCTGGGAGAGTGTTCCCAGACAACCAACCTCTACCTCCACTTGGGGGGTTAAGGAAGAAAGGGAGGAAAGCATGCCTGAAGTAAATCCACCACCCTTTCCTAAGAGATTAACCTAACCACTCTAGCCTACCCTAGAAGAGACTGAACTTCTGGGAGAATTGAAAAACCTATGTGTCAAAATTCCACTTCTCCAAGCTATAAAAGATGTGACTATTTACAACAAGTTGAACAAGGATAAGTTCTTCAAGAATCTATGGAGGCGAAGAAGAGATGCCCCTACCATTAATGTCATTGGACAATTGTCTAAATTAATGTTGGGGTAGGTAATCTATCCAAAGTATTTGGACCCTGGAAGCCCTATATTAGATGTGCACATCAATGGCACCATTGTCCCACACACTTTGATTGACCTTGGGGCTACCATTAATGTGATGACCAAGGACACCATGCTCAAGCTCAACCTCCAGGGTTCATTAAGAAAGACCACAATGGTCATGCAACATGCAGACTGCATCACAGTGACCCCTGAGGGGATTATGGAGGATGTGATGGTATCCATTGACTCTTGGGAATACCCTGCAGATTTCCTAGTTCTCCAGCCTAAGGCCAAGCTTACTGGTTACCCTCTCATCTTTGGAAGACCCTGGCTAGCCATTGTCGATGCCTACATTAGCTACAGGGCTGGTAATATGACTATCAAGAATGGGCATATGTCCAAGTAGTTAGTCCTATGGGTCCTCCTCTCGTGATCCCAAGGGTTGCAAACATCATTTCATTGCCAAAATCAGACCCCAAATCAATGGGCCTACCTCATGCCAATCCCGTAGTTGTGACCTTCTCATCTTCCTTTGACTTAGAATCTTGGTTTTGGTGCATGGTGGTGATGACCTTCTGCTCCCCTTCCTATCATTCCTTTCAGGTCTCAGCTTAGGGTGCAACTTTCGACAATTTTCTTCATCATGCCCCTCTTTCTCACAATGTGTACAAGAGGGCCTTTCTTCCCTTCTCTTGGATACTGTGGTTCTCTTTGGGTGGTCATCTCGTTCATGTGTTCCCCTGTTTTCCAGATGAATGGCCTTTACACTGGTTGAGTCAATGGTAGTAGGTTCAAACATTAACAATGAATGTCTAATGTAACTATGTAATGATCCAATATACTTAGTTACCACTTCAGGTGAATCTAATGATATGCCCAAGTTTAGTGCTTGTCTCCTAAATTCCTCAGTAAAGCATTGCATGTTTTGTGCCTTACCTTGCCTTAGGTACTTCCACTCCATTAAGGTTTTTTTCTTATAACCCAAGAGATATAATTGATTTTTTAATGCAAAAATAAAACTTGGCCACCAAGAAAGAAGATTACCCATCCTCTTACCACTTCGCAATTTTCTCTCCCACTAGATGAGAGTGGTGCCATTCAGTCGAAGGGAGGCCAACTGGATTTTTTCCTTGTCCTCCTTGATGAGCTGAATCCTGTAGTAAACTTTGATTTTCCTAATCCAGTTGTTCAATTTCTTTGCATTACTTTCACCGTTAAACATAGGGAGATCAAATTTCACATTTACCTTGAAGAAAGGCTTTTCAGATGTGTTTCCTGTATTCATATGATCATGGTGAGAAGAAGAGGAAGAAGAACTTTTACTTGCTAGCGTAGAATGCGGTGGATCTCCTCCATCATCTTTGTGCACCGAACCTTGTCCTTCTGGAGCTTTTTTTCCCCCATGCTCTCAATTTTTTCAAGTCTTCAGAACATCTTCTCAACACGATTTGCCATTGTGTAGAAAGTCTTGTAAAAGTTTACCTCCTCTTCATATCAAACATCGTTCTCATCACTCATGTTTCTCCTTCAATGTACACATCCCGCATTAGGATCAAAAGACTTTAATTCACCTTCATCTCTTCACAACCTGTTTCTTGTTAGCACGAAAACATGCAATTCACATCCACAAAGTCCTGCTCTGATACCACTTCATCCCAAGAAATATTTTCCTTCTGATCTATTAAAGAATTACATATTAAGCTTGCATTTAACCATGAAACTACAAGTGCATAAAGAAGAGGAAGCGAAGAATAGCAAGTCACGCATCGAAGGCACATGATTGATATCAGAGTTGGTCTAGCAGGGACTGTGTCTCTGGGCCCTACTCAAATTAGCGGGGAGGCCATGTTTTCATTAAATGGAAAAATAATGACAGTACATCAAAAGTCAAAATGATGACCTTATACCTTCAAAATTGAAGAAGCCCAAAAATTATAGATCTTTGATGGAGAAATGGACAACACAGTTGAGTTCATGGCATTGAGAAATGATGAAACCATATAAAATTTGTCAAAATATGACAAAGTGAAAATCTAGCCCCCTAGAGAAATCACTCAGTTCATGGTTCTAGTCCCCTCTTTGCACTAATGGTTCCACCTACATAGAAATGCATGCCCCCTCCCTGGCCTCCCTCAGCGCACTGTAGGAATGTGGGTTTATAATAACATTGATGGGTGGATATAAGAAATATTGAGCACGTAGCTCATTGGTGAAAAAGATTTCTTAATCGGTGGAGATCTCGGTTCGAATCCCTGAAAATGGACATTGTTTTATTTTTTATTTAAATATAGCATGTTATAACCAGTGTAGCCATTTGAGGTAGGTGGGCATGTCATTTGATAACGACAAGTCTTGTATTAGACATGGAGTTTGCTGCATTGATGGTATTAAAAGGGTAGTTGCAATGAATGCGGGTTCGTTAAGTTTTTGTATTAAATGGAATGGGTAGAAGGTTGGTCATTTAATGGTTGGAGTACGCCACCACATGGGGCTACAACGTGGGCGAGGCTAGCCCTCCTGCCAATCATGGGTTCAACTCCCACCAGCTTCACTTATCATATATGGTATGCTATTTGGGGGTGTGGGTCAGGTCCTCTGGAAGTGGCCCGCCCACCCCATATTTATTTTTTGCAGTGGTTGAGGAGGTTGGGGCTGACAAGGGTCATGGCCCGTCAACCATTTTCAATAAAAAAAAAATTATAACATAGTGTTGGGTCCGGTGGAGGTGGCGGGGGTCATGGGCGGCCACATTTTTTTAATATTTTTATTTTTATTTTGTTAATAACCAACATATTTTCGAATTTGTCTAATATAGGGGATATTAGACAAATTAATGATTCAAAAAATTCGCCCACTTTCGGGAGCTAGGTTTCATGCCATAGAGTCAGTCAAATTATAGGACGCTTAAACCTAGCCCACAGCCCAGCTTGCACGAAAACTTTGACTATCTCGTTCTCCCTCATACGAGCTCGGGTTGACAAACCATTCACGTCGTTGTGATCAGGATGACAAGATCTATGCTCTAGTCCTTGTTTGAAAGCATTCCGATTACTTTGATTTTTGAGCTTTCATAAGCCCTCTTTGTCATATGTGTGTCCCTGGAGCCACCTGGATTAGGGAAGTTGGGATAGTCAAAAGATCGAGAAGTTAAGAGTTGTGGATATACGAAAAAGTGACTTGTGAGGTCAGATTATCAAGAAGTTGGGAGGTAGGGAAGTGAAGGAGCATAAAAATATATTAATATTTGGACCTCCAATTATAAGTCTTTATTTTTATTTATTTTTTATATTTTTCAAAAAGAAATATGCTTTTTGAAGGAAAGAAAAACCTCAAAAAAAAATGAAGGGTCTCCATTTCAAAAAACAAAAAATTGGGGGTTGTTTTAAGCCTTACAATAAATGGTGACACATTGGGAGAAATTGTTCTCTCTACCAGTGAATATTTAAAATTCAAATAAAATTAAAGGCTTTAGGAATTTTATCTAAATTATGATCCATATGAAAATGCCTGAAATTTTGAAAATAAAGTAAGAAATCAATCGAAGTACTTGTGACAAAATTGATTTTTTTTTTTAAATAGAGCCAAATGATGTAATTCCTTTAATATTTTAAACTTAAATTAAATAAACTATGGAATTTTAATAATATTTTTTGATTGATAATACTACCAAGACAAATTGGATCATATTGTTGTCATCTCTCTTCAATCGAGTATCGCTTCGCTACCAGCAGGCCTATTCAACACCCTGGTCAAGATACCTTGGTGTCATAGAAGAATTGACCTACTGCGAGCAGGCCTATTCAACACCTTGGAGGGTTGATATGAGAGTTTCTTTAATTTAGCAAGAGATTTTATGTATTAATAATCCTAACCTGGTATTTTATTGTTCATTACCGATAAAATCAAGTCTACATTTAAATGTAAAAGTGATGGAGATCTGTTTTAAAAAGTACATTAAGGAATTTTCCTGATAATGAAATTTGTTATTTAAAATAAGGTAATGAAAAGCATAGTAGATTGTTCATAATTTCATATTGCTTTATCCTTAACACTTAAATTTAGTTGAATAATAAATATTATATTGATAAATCTACATATCATGGAAAATGTAACCCTTACGTAAATTCTACTAACAAAAAAAAGTAAAAGTAAATTCTTTTTAAAAAAATAAGAACAAAGAAAATAAAATTTAAGGACACCAATGCCCTTTAGAAAATGGTGGTTTATTTACATATTGGTCAAATGATTTTTTATGAAAAGTGTCTCTTCAAAATCTAGCCATTCACACATAGATTTTCAACCTTGCCTTCCAATGTTTGCAAAATGTATGTTAAAGGGCCATGTTTTGAAGAGATTTGGAAAGGAAAAAGCTAGGGATGTTGGAATTTTGCATGTCTTCCCTTCTCCTCATGGCTCTTATCCCATTTAAGCACTAGATCACCAATGGAAAAGTCCCTATCAGATGAGAAATGTTTATCGAACCATATTTTGATTACGTTTTGATGTTCATGAAAGTTAGCTTTAGTATTTTGTCTTTCCTCCTCCAATTTTAACAATATATATATATATTCTCACTGTTAGTGTCAGCCTTTGCAACCTTCCTCCAGTGATCAAACATGCTCTTACAAGTGATTTTAAGGTGTCAAAATCAAATTTTGTCATTTTAGTGAGTCTTCAAGCAAAATTTGGTCACTAGGCATTAGGTCTAGGGTTTGCTTTCACTCCTTTCAAAGTTGCCAAATGTCGTTCCATGTCACCATTATGTTGAGTCTATCATCATTCAGAAGGTTTTTATCATCATGTCAGGTTCCATTGGATCATTTTACACCTTGTTCATGCCTCAGTTGCACCTAGGCAAGGTTCATTTCCTCTCCTAGGGTTTTGAAGGCAATTTCTCTTGAATGGTCAAATCATTAGCAAAACTTGTATCCTCATGTTCATAAACTTTCCCCTATCATTAATGTACCTTATTAAACACTTCCCATCACTGAGATTCCCCAAGTTCCTCATTTTTGCACAAACCCTAGTTTCTTGCTACAACCTGGCAATTTTCTAGGTTGGGCCTGTGTTTTGCCCTTTTGGACCCCTTTCGCTCACTCAACCTATGAGATTCCACTTTCCCTTGCTTCCTAACATCCCTCCCAACTTCCCAAAATTTTACCAAGAATTTAGAAGCCCCTTATCCCCTTCATTTCGCTTCATTTCGACAACATTCCTTGTTTTACACATCAGGACAAGTTTCACTCAAAAGATGTTTTAGAGCAATCAAAGATGAATTTTGAAAAACTGAACGAGGTTTTTGTCCAAAACAGGCCAAGGACGAAAAACCTCCTTCACGTTTTACACAGGTGTCATGGTTTTAGAGAACTATCAAAAATACAATCGCCTCGAGAGAATTGATGCACCTCTAAAGTGACCTTGGGAAAATCACGTTTTCTCCTAGCTTGGTTGGCAAAATAAATTTCTGGATGATTCAAAGAATAACAAGACGAAAATTTCTTTCCAATGAACTATCATGAGATCCATTTGGAGTTAAGGAAGGCATTCAAAAGTTGACTGCAACAACACTCTACCTTGAGGTAGCCTCATTTGGCACATTTTGACCAGTCTTGGGAGATTTGCGTTTTGACAAGGAAAATGAACTCCAAATTGAAAAATTATAGTTGGGTTGTAAATTAGACTCAAGGACCTTTCCAACAAGCTATCTTGTGCCTAATTTCGACACCAGGAAGGCCTCCAAAGGCCTCCTGCAAAATGCACTATGTCGCTGGGTGCGCGCGGCGCATTGGGTAAGGCACGTGGCGCATCAGGGGCACACAGCGCATCAAGCACAAAAACGCAGTGTAAAATTACATGTGAATGGTGCATCAGAGGTGCGTGGTGCATTGGGTGAGGCGCGCGACACACTGGGTTTTAAGCACGAAATTTGCTTGGCAAGGCATCAAATTGCCTCCTCTCTGCACAAACTTGCAGACAAAGACATCAAGCCTTCATTCCTCATTTTCAACAAATCAAATATAAACTTGGCATAGACTTTCAATACCATGGAGGTGGACAACAACACATCATACAACCAAGACAAAGATTCCATCAATGAACTGCATACAACAGGAAGACACTAAAACGACGGAAAAAGCCCGATCCACTCCAAATTTTGGCCGAGGCTTCATTGGCGGGGCACAATACATGATAGAGGGTCTTAACTCTTAATTTGAGAAAATTCGGAGAAAATTTTGTCATTTTGAAATTTTTGGCTTGCAAAACAGGTTTTTTGGCTCAACACGTAGCGTGTTGCACGCGACCCATAAGATCGGGAGATCCAAATCACAAATGGCTTGTAGTTTTGGATTTGTCATGATGAATTATACATGCTCAACTATTTCCAAAGCATTTCATCAAGTTCTGGGTGACCAAAAGGCTCAATAACACCATGAAAATCACCTTTCTGCCACCTTTTGCACCAGTAGGAAGTACCTCCGGGAGAATGCACTTTGGGAGGGGCAAATGGACACCAAATTGGAAAATTCCACTTCGTTTGGAAAGTAGACATCCAGGGCTTTCCAACAAGCCAATCTGAGCTCAATTTGGACTCCTGTAAGTGCCCCAAAAGTAGGCTGAAAGGCGCACGATGCATAGAGCTCAGGCGCGTGGCGCATAGAGATTTTTGGTCAAATTTTCACCTTTCAGCTCAGAAATTCGGCCAGTTTGACTAGTTTTGATTTGTGATGTAATTTTTTTACTTTTCTTGACGTAATTTGTTGTACATGATGTAACTTTGGCACTTATTTACCTATTCTAGATGATTCATTCACAAAATAGCAAAAATTTAATGTAATGAATCAGGTTCCCTTCTTTTAGAGGCAGGTTGTTTGGATGCTTAGTTTTCAGCCCTATGTTTGGAATTAGTTCAAACTGCTCCTAGAAGGAGGAATTCGACCCCTAGAGGTGTGGGAAGGGGTTAGGATGGTCTATATGATGTAGTTTCTAAATCATTTTCAGAGGTTGGAGAGGTTGGACTCTTAGGAATAGCTTGATACGCTATTGTACATATTTTATTTGCAGTTTTGGCAAAGGAAAGACCAGGGTTTTGCAGCACTGTTTGGGATTCATGTGGCTTTATGTGTTGATGGTGTGCTTCTTTCGGTATTTGCAAGTTGTATATGTGTATCACTTTCCTTCTCTTATATTCTACAATTAAACAAATGAAGTGTTAAGGTAGAATCCATAATTTTCTATGCTCTGCCTTTAAGTTTGTTTAATTTTCCATGTTTTCATTTGTTTATGGAGAATCCTTGAAATTTTCTTGCTCTCCTTAAACCCTCACCAGTCAGATCTATCCATTCAATCTATTTAAAGGCATCAAAACAATCACCTATCTTGCCCCAAGCAGACCTCTGCAAAAACTGTGCCTCATCCCCGCAACCAAAATTGCCTTTCCCTTGAATTCAACAAATCTTCAAAAAATCAATTTCAAACGCCTTGTACTTCATACCTAGCCTAAAGTTAGTTATCAAATTAGTCATCTCGACCTCATTGATTACCTTTTGCCGAGATCGACTCGGAGAGAACCCTCTCCTGTCCTCGTAGGGCTAGCTACGAGGCTGAGCGTGGTTTGATGTAGCCTCGAGTTTTACCTTATTTCAGCCTAAGGTAGATTTGAGCACTAACACTCACATCAATATATCTTATTGAATTTCGATTAACTAGTTAAACCAATTGCATAGATGGAAGAAAAATATTTGGTGTTATGATCCAAAATGGATCCAGCTTTGCCTCCAAATCAAAGTCTTCAAATGCAATTGAAATTAGAATCAATTCGAAGTGTTTGTCGATACGATTCCAATGGTGTGTAAATTCAAGTCCAGATGAAGAAGTTAGAGCCAGTCAAAGTTTTTGGGAAAATTAGGGAAAAGAAAAAAAGTCAAAGTCAACAAGTCAAAGTGAAAGTCAATGGTCAATGTAGGGTGACATTAACAAGACACATGGCATCTTGAGAACACGTCACTTGTCTTGAAGAACATTAGTAGGATCAGTGATGTGGTAGCACTTGATTGGATAGAATGGGCCAATCCAGTGCTGACACGTGTTAGCTCATATTTGCCCAATGTTGGCACGAAATCCCAAAAATTTGGGTTCAAGGGGAGTCAAACCCCTGACCTCCTAGAACTGCCAAGACTTCGCTGGAATCCACTCATCAGTCGAGCTGCCGATGTGCTTGTTAACAGATTTACTAATTTTGTATTTATGGTTGTGGGATTGGATGCGCCGAAAAAAAAGGTCGACGACCGAGGTCAACCCCATGGATACCAGACCCCTTAATTGGTTTCAAAATTATCCCACATGCAATCGAATATGTTAAAAAAACATACCATATATATCATAACCAAACCACGTATATCACAACAAAAAGTGCAGAGATATATGCCACCTAGAATTTAATGCAGATATATGTTACTATATATGTGTATCAAACCATATCAAAATGCCAGAGTGTTGGGTAGGGGTTTCGATGTGCCAACCTCCAACATTATATACCACGCCTTCACACCTTCAATTTAACTAATATGCCATACGTTCGGACTTGAAATAGAGCCGAACCAGAATTTTGTTAACTTGTTGCACAACTGAACCCGCCAAATCCAGGGTGCATGGACCGAGGTGGTTTCCACAGCACATAGTGTGGTTTTTGTCAGTGAAAAGTGGTTTTGCAGAACGAAGAGGTGGTTTTTAACATTCTAGGGGGTATGGAGGGCACATAGGCCAAATATGGGCAAGTTTATACTCGTTTGACTCGAAATTTCGAGCTGAACGCAATGGTGAGATCATTTTTCTCATTTGAGTCTCTATTTTTTGAGCTCATGTCCGTAAAATAATTTTGAAGACTAATAATGTGGTCACTCTGGAAGCTAAGAACCCGAAGAGGTAGCCAGGAAGTCTAGTGAACTCCGTTATCAAATTATTGTTGTGTTGATATTTTTGATTATGTTTCAATTTTCTTATGTGTTTAGGTTATTTGCAATATTTTCGATCCATTGCACTAAGTAACATAAGCAAACTTCACATAAAGTCTATAATACCTTTTTCAATAACAGATCAAGTGGTATTAGAGCAGCAAGGTTTTTAAGGTCTAACAAGATTGTGTGAAGATTTGAATGATTACTAGGTTGAGGCTAGAAGGAGGTGAAGGTGAACTTGTTGAGGCAAATCTAGAGATTGGAAGGGTCTTTTCACAAAGAAGGATGATAGATGAAACCCCACTCGGTCATAATCTCAATTTCTGGATATTTTCATGACGATACGCGCAATGGTGGAAGAGATGTATGACAAGTTTAAGAAGAACAAAGAAGAAGGAACTTCATTAGCTAAAGGTCAAGAAGATAAGGGAAAGGGAGAAGTTCATCCTCCACCATCTCCTCCATCATCATCATCATCATCATCATCCTCTCATAAATCTAGTCTTTCTATGAAGAAAAAGAAGAAATCCTCTTTGATCAAATTAGATGTAAAATTTGATTTGCCAATTTATGATGGAGAACTTGACGTTAAAAAGATTGATAATTGGATCAGACAAATTGAAGTGTATTTCAGGGTACAGAAAGTTGTTTCAGAAAGGAAGATGATCTAGATTGCTAGCCTTCAACTTAGAGGAACCACACTTGTATGGTGGGAAGGCAAGACATAGGAAAATCTCAAAAAGCATGGTAAAATCATTTCAACTTGGAATGAAATTGTTTCTACTATTAAAAAGTGATTTTATCCTTTGGCTTATGTGCAACAAGCAATGATGAGTTGGAAAACACTACGTCAACTAAAAGGTTAAAGTGTTCAAAGATATACTCAAGAATTCTGTAAGAGAGCTTTAACATTAGGCATATCATTGGACACACCAGAGACATTGTTGAAATACATATATGGCCTAAATAGTTATTTGAGGCATACTATACTTATGTTTAATCCAGCTAGCTTAGATGATGTATCGGTCCAAGAACTCATCTAGAAGATAGAGGCAAAAATGTAACCCATGATGTTGGGAAATCATCCAAACATATTGAAAGCAAGAATAAAGAGAAGAAGAAACTTAAATGGAAGGAGAAGAAAATGAACACTATGAAGAAAGATAAACCTTCATGCACTCATTATAAGAAGGAAGACCATGATGAGGCACACTATTGGTCATTGCATCTAGAATTGAAGCCTAAGAAGTTTGGGAGTAAGGAGTAGAAAATTTTAAGGATGGAAAATTATCTTGAAGTTTAAAAACATCGGCGAATCTCACTAGACCGTAATAAGAAAAATATAAAAATTTTATTGATGTATTTGTAAACGTATTCAAATTTATAATGATTTTATATTTGGTCTCTATATAATAATGGTGACTTTTAAGGTAAAATTATTTTATATTTTAAAATTTGGGCGAATCATTTTTATATAAAAGGGAAATTGGCGAATATGTTTTTTCAGAAAAATCATGGAAAATTAGCCCACCTGCGAAGATTAGACCCTAAAATTTTCCATGGTAAGTAGCGGAAGAATGTTGCTGCCATTCAAAAGAACTTGGGATCAGATTCAGGTTATGAGACAATAGTTACAACTATAGGTATAAAAGGTAAACATTCTAAAGCATCTACAAGTACTTCTCCACATTCTGTTGATAATGATAATGAAGAGAAGAAAAGGAATGAGCTATTTCACATTAGAGTCATTTCTAAACATACGAAAATTGATACTCTATTTGATAGTGGTTCACAAGTTAATTTGATTTATGAAGCAATTGTAAAGAAGTCAGGTCTAGAAACAAAACCTCATAAAAAGTCATATCCATTAGGTTGGGTGTGTGATAAAACTAAGCTACAAGTTACGAAACAATGTCAACTTCATTTTGCTATTGGGTCAAAGTTTGTAGATGAGGTTGAGTTAGACATAGTCCCATTGGACATATGGGGAATTTTATTAGGAAGTCCATACTTGTACGATATAAACACTATGTTCTATTGAACTGAAAATAAGAATCAACTCACTAAGGATGGAATTGAATATATTGTAAGAGCTCATGAACTCAAAGATAACTTCTCTCTCATAAATTCAGGACAGATGAAAAGAATTGTACATTCAATTTTTTTTTTTTTTACTTATGATTGTGAAAGCAAAGGATATTGATAAATTTGATTCTTTCCAAGGCTATAATCCTAAATAGAAAGCAGATTTAGTTAAAGTTGTTTCCGATTATGATATTCTTTTTTTTAAGTTATGGTATGTTATATGCTTATAACAGTTTACTTATTTTTTTATTATATTCCACATATTAGCAATCACATGTACATAAAGTAAAGTGCATATAGAACATTAAACGATCAACATAAAACAAGCCAAGACAAGAGACACAAGATGTGGTGGCTAGCCAGGGACAAACCCCACAATGTGTGGGGAAACCCTTTGATCAAATATTCTTTATTTTCAATAATTCAGCAGAGAGAAATAGTACAATAAATCTGATTCATATCAGCAGTAGCAAACCCTATATCAGCAGCATCAACATTAGCAGCTTCATTATCAAACTAGGGTAGACGATATCTCACAAACCAACCATTAGATTGACTTCATTCCACCACCAAAAGTTGCGGCTTCTAGAGGAGGTTCAGATGAACCTACAATTCATTTTAGATGAGGAGATCTTCTAGGCCACACAGTTCAATCTTTACTTTTGTAGTTGCAGCTTCAATTTTAGCAGTTTCCAGCTTCAAACTAGGGCAGTTGATATGTTGCAAACTGTTCGTCGGATTGACTTCATTCCACCACCAAAGTTGAGGCTTTCAGAGGAGGTTCATATGACCCTACAGTTCAGTTCAGATGGGGAGATCTTCTATGCCACGTAGGTCAATATTTACTTCTACAGTTGGAGCTTTAGTTTCATCAATTTCCGGCTTCAAACTAGTGCAGTCGATATCTTGCAAACCGTTCATCGGATTGACTTCATTCCACCACCAAAAGTTGCAGCTTTCAGAGGAGGTTAATATGAACCTACAAAAAAGTTTAGATGAGGAGATCTTCTAGGCCATGTAGGTAAATATTTACTTCTACATTTGCAGCTTCAGTTTCAGTAGTTTCCGGCTTCAAACTAGAGCAGTCGATATCTTGCAAACCATTCATTGGATTGACTTCATTCCACCACCAAAAGTTGTGGCTTTTAGAGGAGGTTCAGATGAACCTATAGTGTAGTTCCAAAGAGGAGATATTCTAGGCCACATAGGTAAATCTTTGGATCTGTAGTTGCAGCTTCATGTTCAACTGCTTCTGGCTTCACATGTCTGAGAGAGAGACCCATTTCTGCACAGTAGGGAAGAGACTCATTTCTGCGCAGTAGAGAGAGAGAGATGTGATGAGAAGAGTGAGTGCAAATGAGGAAAATTATTGTTATATTTATACAAAATGTTTGTGTTTGAATAGATGCGGCTGTTGGGCTTCTGAGCCTACATGAGTTGTAGGTCGGCTTGATAATAATTCCATAATCAAAATAAATTCATATCTCCATGAATACTTATCAGAATCAGATGATCTTTATATCAATCCTACACCTCTCGACGAGAGGAATCTAATAAAATTATTATCAGCCATAAATAAGATGACCCACATGAAGTTTTTCCCTAGTTGCCAATTTTAACACTCCCTCACAACTAGGGAGAACTTCATTTGCAATATGTCTATCGGTTGTTACTATTCATCTATCAAATGCACTACTCCATAAAACCTGACCCTTGCCCTCCTATCCTCTATTTTACCTATTCTGCTTTGTCTTGTTCTGCCCTGTACTAATCGATATTATTTTGTTTTTTTCTGCTCTGCTCTTGCATTGTTCTGTTCTGCTCTGCTTTTGTCTGAATTATGAAGAAGCAGAAGTGATTGAGGATGTATCATACTGACTCAAAGTCAGTCTCAGAGTATGTACCACTGGTCCGAGACCAGTCTCAACCAACCTGAAGTCAGCATCATAGTAAGTACAACTCCACTGGTCCTAGACCAGTATCATCCTCCACTGACTCAAAGTCTGTCTCAGAGTGCGTACCACTGGTCCCAAACCAGTCTCAGCTGACCCGAAGTCAGCTTCATAGTAAGTACCACTCCTACCACTGGTCCTAGACCAGTATCGAAGTCTCAGAGAGTGTACCACTGGTCCCAGACCAGTCTCAACTAACCTAAAGTCAGCGTCATAGTATGTACTACTCTCGCTAGTCCCAGACCAGTACTGCACTGACACGAAGTCAATCTCGAAGTATGTACCACTGGTCCCAGACTAGTCTCAACTGACCCGAAGTCAACGTCATAGTATGGTACAACTCCTACCACTAGTCCCAGACCAGTATCATTGATCCTAGATTATTGGAGGTCATCCTAGTGTAGGGATTACGGTAGATAAAACGATGCATCCATCGATACTACTATGGTCCCTAACTTCATTTCCCTACTCATTGATCAGATGAGAGGTAATTCCCATGAGTCCAAAACTACATGGGTAGGATGCCTCGACAGGAGAACTAATCAATCATGTCCTCACAGGAGAACACATGAATCCTACTATAATCTCCATGGAGAACACATCAATCCAGGTCGCCATGGAGAACACATCAATCCAGGCCTCAAAAGAGAACTAATCACCCTGTTACACAAGAGAGTGAATCATTCTGTTCTACAAGAGAGCGAATCATCTTATCCCACAAGGGAGCGAATCATCTTGTTCTAGTGCACACCACCAGGGGAAGGTGAGTCACCCTGTGGTCATATGTTGCTCCAGTAAGAACCACAAGCCCTCAGAGCTCCTAGAGCTCAATGTATGCAACATGCAGGACCCTTGTACAAGGGTTTCTTAATGACTCCAAGTCATTTGGGAAAATCACAAATTAGATATTTCCTCGGGGCTTTGACAAGTGTATCGACCTGTACATCATCTTAATGCGATGGAGCCTCCTTTCTCATCGACTTTCCATATTCCTAATGATGTCTATCTGCTGGAGAAATTGAATAATATGGGATTCCTTAATAATCAAATCCCACCTCTGGTTGTTATAGAGAATCACAGTGGTGTCCAATATAAATCCAAACATCTCACTAAAGAGCTTTCACAACCAGACTGCCTCACAAGAGGCCATGCTAGCAGCAATATACTCTACTTCAGTGGTGCTCAAAGCCATCAACTTCTACTTCCTTCTCATCCAGGATATCAAAGCAAATCCCAAGGTGAAACAACACCCGGAAGTGCTCTTACGGTCCACCACACTGCCTACCCACTCAGCATTAGTATATCCAAGTAGTCTCACACCTCTGGCAGTGTATCTCAATCCATGAGAGATTGTGTCCTGGAGACATCTCAGAAGATTCTTGGCACCAATCTAGTGAGGCTCAACCAAATATGAGCTCACAATGCTAATTGCAAAACATATGTTTGGACGGAGGTTCATTAAGAACATCAACGCGAATGAGTTTTTGAAACTCAGAGGCATTTCCCAAATCTGGTCCGACATCACTACCATATAACTTTTTGAAAGTTAAGATCCTTGAGGTAGTCACAGGCTTGCAGTCCACCATATCAAATATTTTTAGAATCTTCACCACATATTTTCCTTGAGACAGGAAAATTTCCCTTGGCTTTTGCCACACTTCAAGTCCTAGGAAATAGTGCATCAGTCCTAGGTCCTTCATTTCAAATTCAGAAGCCAACTCCCTCTTACATTTTTGAATGAGAGGGTGTGCACCTCTTAGAAAGGGGTCATCCACATACAACACCAATATGAGAGGTTTATCATCTTCAACCTTAAAGTAAAGGTTAGGATCGGCTTCACACCTAGTGAATCCCAGTTTCATCAAGTAGCTGTTGATCCTTTCATACCATGCTCGGGGTGCTTGCTTCAGCACATAGAGAGCCTTCTTCAACCTGCACACATGATATTTTCGATCATAAATCTCAAATCCTTCGGGTTGCTCCACGTAGACCTATTCTTTGATCGAGCCGTGTAAGAGTGCAGTCTTGACATCCATCTAATGTAGGTTCCATCCTTGTGAAGTAGCAAGGGTTATGATCGAGTGGATGGTCGTATATCTGGCAACAGGTGAAAATATCTCATCATAGTCTATACCTTCCTTCTGGGAGAAACCAAGAGCAACAAAACGATCCTTATACTTTTTTGTACTTCCATCTGCTGCATGCTTTATCTTGTAAAGCCTTTTGGAAGTAACAACTATCTTGTCCTGGGGTTTGGGAACTACTTCCCAGACATCATTCTTCATGATAGACTCATATTCTTTGATCATAACATCCTTCCATACTTGACGCTTGATGGCGTCTGAGAATGATGAAGGCTTACTTTGTATGATCATGCACATGATGGTTATGTATCCCTGATACCTATTAGGTCTCTTACTTTCACGAAAGGTTCCTCGGGGTGCAGCATGTCCTTCAGCATCATCAAGTATCCCCCTAAGCCATGAAGGCCTCTTCCTAGAAGAGGAAGGCTCATGTGGACGAGGATCAATCGGATCCATGGGTTCTTCTACATCAGGCATTGATTCATCATCCTTTTCTTTTGGTTCCCTCGTGTCGGCTTCTTGAGAGCTCCTCAAAGTCGGAAGATTGTTCACCTTGCTGAGAGCCATATCTTTGTCAAAGGTGACATCATGACTAATTATGACTTCCCTTTGATTTGCTACATATATTCTATAGCCTTTAGTATTTTCACCATAGCCCACGAAAATTCCCTTCTTTCCAGATGCACCCAATTTATTTCTTTTCTCTTTCGGCACATGAAAATATACAGGGCTTCCAAAAATTCTAAAATGAGAAACATTAGGTTTCTTACCAGTGAACTTTTCATCAGGAGTCTTGGAACCCAATGCTTTATGAGGGCATATACGATAGAGTTTGTAGTTTCAGCCCATAGAAACTTCGGAAGTATTTGATCATGTAGCATGGCTTGGACAGCTTCCACAATCGTGCAGTTCTTCCCTCCCGCCACACCATTCTGCTTAGGAGTATGTGGTGTAGTAGTCTCCCTCTTAATGGCAGCCTCAGATATGCCTAAGTGAACCAATTGTAATATATCGGAGGTCTTGATTTGGCTTGAGGGGAATGGTCCCCTTTTGAGATTTTCTTCAGCACATCTTGGACATACACCTTCTTTCTCTACTCGGAATTCAGGCATCCCTGTGATCATTTGTTTTACATGGAGTATAGATTTATAATGAAGGGGGACAAACCTTCTATGCCAACGTTCAGACTGAAGAGATGTGTCATAAGACATGACACCCAGTGGACTTCAATCAACCTGATATAATGAATCAACACTAAACCCAAGAGTAAAGGCATCTTTAACATTATTTTTTCATATACATACCTTGCCATTGTTGAAGGTTACCTTGTAGCCTTTGTCTTCCGCTACCGAGATGGACACTAGGTTCTTTTTGAGGTCAGGTGCATTTAATACATCTTGGACTTTCTAGCCTTCTTGAATGGTTGTCCTCTTCCTCAATCCCCAGCTCTCCTCTTACCTTTGCTATTGAATTTGTCATTCATTTGATTTTCCATCAGAGGGATTTTGATCATCATCCCGGTCTGAGTCCTTTCTATCAGGGCATTCCCTTGCATAGTTACCTGCTTTATCGCAGATGTAACATCATCCTTTTCTTCCACCCTTAGGTCCAGCCTTTCCTTTTGATTTAGTCCTGGAATTATTTGTTTTCTTGGCATGAGAAAGAAAGGAAGTAGGAGGACCTTTAGGCATGGGCATTTCTTGCACTTCTTCCCTTGTTTCTTCTTGAATGCATCTAGCCATTAATTCCTTGAAACTAGGAATTACATTATAGTTCAGAAGAGTAGTCCTAAACACGTACCATTCGGATGGAAATCCAGTCTATCGTAGATTTCCTTGGAGGTGTCCAGTTCAGAGATGTAGGCCACCAAGTGCTTGTCGATAGAATCTTGGATGATCTTCTTTGTTTTGACTTCTCCATTTTTCCATTTGTTTCAAGCAGTTGCAGTTGCATTTGATGGAGGCTCAACAACATTGCCTCTCACATGATCCAACACTCCTTTATTCTCAAGGGTTAGATCGATAGACATATTCCATCCATGATAGTCAGCTTTCTCACGGAGCTTGTCTTCAGCAGGAAAGAGTGTTGAGGACCCCATAGTTATTTTAGGATAGCCTTGCCAATCTTCTCTTCGATGATTGCTCTTGCTCTTGCTCAGGCTTTGTCTTCACCTCAGCTCCGATACCATGTTAAGTTATGGTATGTTCTATGCTTATAACGGTTTACTTATTTTTCTTATTATATTCCACATATTAGCAATCACATGTACATAAAGTAAAGTGCAGATAGAACATTAAACAATTGACAGAAAACAAGCCAAGACAAGACACACAAGATGTGGCGGCTAGCCAGGGAAAAACTCCATAATGTGTGGGGAAACCCTTTGATCAAATCTTCTTTTATCTTCAATAATTCAGCAGAGAGAAATAGTACAATAAATCTGATTCGTATCAGGAGTAGCAAACCCTAGATCAACAACATCAACATTAGCGGCTTCATTATCAAACTAGGGTAGACGATATCTCACAAACCGACCATCAGATTGACTTCATTCCACCACCAAAAGTTGCAGCTTCCAGAGGAGGCTCAGATGAACCTATGACACAATTCAGATGAGGAGATATTCTAGGCCACACAGGTCAATCTTTACTTCTGTAGTTGCAGCTTCAATTTCAGCAATTTCCGGCTTCAAACTAGGGCAGTCGATATCTTGCAAACCGTTTGTCAGATTGACTTCATTCCACCACCAAAAGTTGTAGCTTTCAAAGGATATTTAAATGAATCTACAATGTAGTTCATATGAAAATATATTCTAGGACACGTCGGTAAATCTTTGCTTCTGCAGTTGCAGCTTCAGTTTCAGCAGTTTCTGGCTTCAAACTAGGGCAGTCAATATCTTGCAAACCGTTCATCGTATTGAATTCATTCCACCACCAAACGTTGCAGCTTTTAGAGGAGGTTCAGATGAACCTACAGTGCAGTTCAGATTAGGATATTGTCTAGGCCATGTAGATCAATATTTACTTCTGCAGTTGCAGCTTCAGTTTCAGTAGTTTCCAGCTTCAAACTAGGGAAGTCGATATCTTGCAAACTGTTCATCAGATTGACTTCATTCCACCACCAAAAGTTGCAGCTTTCAAAGGAGGTTCAGATGAACCTACAATGCAGTTCCAAAGAGGAGATCTTCTAGGACATGCAGGTCAATATTTGGATCTGTAGTTGCAACTTCAGGTTCAACTGCTTTCGACTTCACATGTGTGAGAGAGAGAACCATTTCTGTGTAGTAGAGAAGAGACTCATTTCTGTGCAGTAGAGAGAGAGAGATGTGATGAGAAGAGTGAGTGCAAATGAGGAAAATTCCTCTTATATTTATACACAACGTTGGTGTTTGAATAGATGCGACTGTTGGGCTTTCGAGCCTACATGAGTTGTAGGTCGGCATGATAATAGTTCCATAATCAAAATAAATTCATATCTCCATGAATACTTATCGGAATCGGATGATCTTTATATCAATCCTACACCTCTCGATGAGAGTAATCTAATAAAAATATTATCAGCCATGAATAAGATGATTCACATGAGTTTTTTCCCTGGTTGCCAATTTTAACACTTTTTCAAGAGCCTAAAGGGCTTCCACCCAAGCGAGAGATAGAACATGAGATTTATTTGCAGCAAGATGCTCCACTACCTAACATTGGAATGTATAGGTTATTAACTCTAGAGAATGCAAAGATAAAGAAGCAGGTACGGGAGTTGCTCGATCAAGGGTTTATTCGACCAAGCACATCACCGTGTAGATCACCTATTGTGTTAATTTGTGTTAATGCGAAATAAATATGGTTCATGGAGAATGTGCATTGATTTTAGAGCATTAAATAAGTTCACAATAAAGAATCATTATCCTCTTCCTCGTATTGATGATTTTTTAGATCAATTAAAATATGAAATTTGCTTATCTAAATTGGACTTGCGAAGCGACTAACATCAAATCAGAGT
The DNA here is from genome assembly GCA_000404065.3 of Pinus taeda. Classification (NCBI taxonomy): domain Eukaryota; kingdom Viridiplantae; phylum Streptophyta; class Pinopsida; order Pinales; family Pinaceae; genus Pinus; species Pinus taeda. Next base: position 198,299 of record APFE030306272.1, read on the forward strand.
TGCAGAATAGGATGTATGGAAGACTGCTTTAAAAACAAAGAAAGGACTCTATGAATGGATGGTTATGCCTTTTGGCTTAACTAATGCTCCAACTACATTCATGCAAGTCATCAATGATGTATTTAGGCCATTCATTGATGATTTTGTAATAGTCTATTTAGATGATATTCTTGTTTTCAGTAGAACATGGAATGAACATGTAAAGCATGTAAAGTAGGTTAGATGTTTTAAAAAGAGAAAATATCTATGTAAAACTGTCAAAATGTGATTTGGCAGGACATCTTTAAATTATTTGGGTTATATTGTAGGGGGTGGTGAATTGAAGATAGATCCCTCTAAGGTCGAAGTCGCTGTAAATTGGCCTAAGCCCAATACTGCTACAAAAATTTGAAGTTTCTGAGGGGCAACACCATATTAGAGAAAGTTTATTGATCACTTTTCTTTGATTGAAACTCCTTTACATACTTTGATAAGTGTGAAATAGGTGTTTCAGTGGGGAGGCAAACAACAAAAAGCCTTCGACACATTGAAAAAAAGGATCAGTACAATGCCAATACTAGCACTTCCATACCTTTAACATCCTTTTGAGATTGAGATAGATGCAAGTGAATATGCCATGGGGGTAGTGTTTATGCAACAAAGAAAGCCTATATTCTTTCATTTTGAGACATTCACATCACCAATAGTTAACTATCCTACATATGATAAAGAATTGTATCCATTAGTTCAGAGTGTTAAAAAGTGGAAACATTACATAATGGGTAAAGAAAAAATCATACACACATATCAACAACCACTTTAATATTTACACTCACAAACTAAATTGCAACAATTAAGACATTATCAATGGATGGGTTTCCTACAACAATTTCATCTTGTTATCAGATATAAGAAGGGCATACATAATAAGGTTGCACACATGTTATCAAGACCAATTATAAATGCATCCACAATACAGTAATTAATGGAAGTTACATTGAACAATATGCTCAAGACACATATTTTATGGATGTGTATGCAACTTTAAGTCATGGCAAGAAGGTAGAAGAATTGGATTATTTCATAAAGGACAAACTCTTATATCATCTGGGAAAGTTATGCATTCCACAAACTGAAAGAGTTAATATAATTCGAGAAGCACATAATTCTCTCATATTTGGTCATTTTGGTGTAAGCAAGTCAAGTAATAGAAAATTAGGCTTGTATACTCCATTTCCAATTCCTTCTCGTGCTTGGGAAAGTGTATCCATGGATTTTGTTGGAGGATTGCCAAAGTCCATAAAGGGTCATGATTATTTGTATTTAGTTGTGGATAGGTTCAGTAAGGTGTGTATTTTGACACCATGTAATAAATAATTCACAGCTGAACAAATTGCAAAGTTTTTCTTTCAAAATGTATGGGTTCATTTTGGGTTACCCACTTTTATTGTATCGAATTGAGATTCTTGATTTGTCGGGAAATTTTGGTCAAGTCTATGGGAGTTAATGGACACAAATTTAAATACAAGCACAAAATTTCATCCACAAATATATGGTCAGACATAAGTGGTCAACACGACAATGATACAGTTGTAGCAAGCATCCCAAACTTTGGGATGAGCATTTTTGTTATGTGCAACATGTTTACAACCATGCAAAACATTCTTCTACTTAGAGATCTCCATTTGAGACTTGTTTTGGGTTTATACCAAAGTCTCCCTTGGATTTTGTCTTCGGTAAAGCCATAGCAGTTGATGGACATAATGATGTGGATAAAGCAACCGAGTTCATTGAACAAATTTAGGAAATTCACTAGGTAGTATAGGAATAGTTGGAAAGAAGAAAGCAAAGTATAAGGCACGACATGACAAGAATCGAGATGAGCATAGTTTTCAGGTTGGTGATCAAGTCTAGTTGTACATCAACAAAGAAAGACTAGAAGGGGAAGGTAAGAAGTTGAAAGCAATTAGATATGGTCCTTTCAAAATGCTTGACAAAATTAGCAAAAATTCTTTCCACCTAGATCTACGAGCTTATATGCAAATCTATTCCATCGTAAATGTTGAAAACTTGCGATTGTATGAGCCTTCACTGATTGAAGATCCCAAAGAGCAAGATCAACTACCTTCCATTGAAGATTTTTCACCCGACTATCTCAATGAGCTACATGAGGATACAATTCTTGATAGGAGGATAAGGACTTCACAACGGGGAAATGTTGAGTATCTTCGAGTTGGACTCAAAGGTACAAATCCAAGTAAAGCATGACGGAACAAGATTTGAAAAGTGAAGGAACATTATCCTCACTTACTCGACAACTAAATCCAACTTTTGGTGGTCCAAAAGCTTCTAGTGGGGAGGAGTGATACAAAATGGATCCAAATTTGCCTCGAGATAAAAGTCTTCAAATGTAGTTGAAAGTAGAATCCAGTTGAAGTGCTCATCAATACAATTCCAATGGTGCAAATGATGCATAAATCTGAGTCCAGATGAAGAAGTTAGAGCCAGACAATTTTTTTGGGAAAATTAGAGAAAAAGTCTAAAAGTCAAAGTCAGTAGGTCAAAGTCAAAGTCAACGGTCAACGCAAGGTGATGTTAGTAGGACACGTGGCATCCCAAGAATATGACACCTATCCTGGATGATGTCAGCAGGAGTAGTGATGTAGCTAGCACGTGATTGGACAGAATGGGCCAATCTAGTGCTGACATATGTTAGCTCGGATTTGCCCAATGTTGGCATGAAATCCCAAAAATTTGGGGTCAAGGGGAGTCTAACCCCTAACCTCCCAGAATTGCCAAGACTTTGCCGGAATCCGCTCACTGGTCAAGCTACTGAGGTGCTTTTTAACGGATTTACTTATTTTGTATTTATAGTTGCGAGATTTTATGCTGAGTAGCTTTTACTTTTCAAAGTTTATATTCAGTATAGATAAAATAGACAATGTTGTAGGGATGATAGAAAAAGACTTATTTAAATTTTGGATAGCTTTTAATGGTAACAGGTGGCCAACCTGGTTTCCTACGGGCGGGTTGAGGCCACCTGTTACTATTGGAAAAACTTGATTATGGTTAGTTAATACTAATAGAGAAAGTATTACCAAGCTTACAAAAAAAAATCAAATCTTATCCTTTTTATTTTTCATATCTATACAACCCTTTATGTTGGTGTAGGGATTGGAAACTATTTCATTTTAAGATCTTATTTTGTAATCATCCTTCAAATGACATTTCAATCTTGAATAGATTGTAAAATTTTCCAGGAAGGGCAAAAACTTATGCTTACCTCATTGAACCAGAGAGATTCAGAAAACAAGGAAATCAAAGAATGGCAAGAAGATGCAATAAAAATTTGTGATTATATTTGTGATTTTGGATTAGACATTATAAAGGAGTTTGATATGCCTCAGCATAAATTTATTAGACTAGTAATACTAGCAATACTCAATCAAAAATAGGTTGAGGATAAGGGATCATCGGATGAGAAGAATATCAAAGAAGTTGGTATGTGGGACACATAGGTTATTCAAAAGTTTCTGCAATTTTGTTCTAAACAAATTAAATTGATATCTAAATTCTCATCAAAATACAGCCACAAGAAGAGGTGTATCGATAATCTGTTGTCCAAGTTCAACTTAATATTTACAATTTTGTACAAATCCATCTTGAACAATTTTCCGAAAAATATTTGGCATGCGCCAGATACGTTCAAGAAAATGCTTTAAGAAGGTGCTCGAAAATTTAACTCCAACCTCTCAAATTTAGGAAGAAGACTAAATGACCCACCCAGTTCAAAGAAAAGATATAATGATCTGATAGGATTTGTGTTTTTGTTGCTATTTTTGTTTAACAAAAATATTTAAGATTTTCTATCTCTAGCAAAAAATCAAATCTTATGTCTAGAAATCGCGGTAAGAGAGAGATTCCAAAGACTACATGTGGAAGAAGACTCAAAAATGGCGATAGATATGGCAAAGAAGCTCCATCAAGGAACACACTGGGAAAAAATCAGCCAAAGCTAAAGGACCGCAAGGCTGGTCCAAGAGGTCAGCAAGCTAATTCGATAGATAGGATACACCATTCCAACACATGTCTGAAGGATGTGAAACATGGCAATGGACAATATTGCAGAATTGGGATGTGGTCGGGTAGGTAGAAACCTAGATATAAGATAAGAAGAGTTATTACAAATGGAGGGAATGAAGAAACTAGTGGAAATACTAGAAAAAGACAAGGAGCAAGAGGAAAACCCTCGATCGGGGTGTGACGGAGAAGAGGATGTGGGCTAGTGATGATGGGAAGTAGAGATGTCAGGCATCATTCACTCGAGCACAAGGACAAAGAAAACATTAGGATTTGGGTGAAGAGGATAGTAGGAAGCGAAGGTAGAAAGACAGGGCAGGAAAAAGTCCCAAAAGAAGACAGGTGTGGTTGCAAAGGGAAGAAAGAGAGGAAGTCCTGGGGTCCAGTGAGAGAGAAGCCATACTGATTCCAGTAAGTGGCTAGAGTATAGAGAATAATGGATGGTAGGAGCAGCCAGAGGCATGAGGGAGTTAATGAGGGACAGAGCTAGAAGCGCTAGAGGGCCATCATTCCAAGGATTAGAAATGAGGAAAAGGGTATCGAAAAAATTAGGAGGATAGGTAGGAGGTGTGATGAAACGTAGTAGGGACAGTGAGTTAAAACAAAAGGTAAGTGAGAAAGAAGATGGTTGCATGCAGAAAGAGAAAGTGAGGGTAAGAGCAGTGAAAGGTGGTGGACATAGGATGAGGACGCAAGCTAGTGGATGTAGCTGCGTCAACTCAAGTCGACAGTATGTATTCTTCAATATCCTTAATATAAAAATTACAGTAATGCCAATTTCAGTGGTACTAGGGAAAGAGACTTAGGAAAGTCAGGACTCAGAAAGAGTCAGAACCAAGGTTTCCTAGAACACTATCTAGGTCAGGAACGAGGATGAAAGGAGAGAGAAGCAAAAGGTAAAGAAACACCTTTGAAAAAAGTGCAGAGAGGGAAGGAGTGAGGTTGGGGAGAGAATAGAGAACCTAGTAAGGGAGAAGCAGAAGGAGTATAGCTCTGGCCATGTGGCTCCTGAGGCACGGAAGGGATAATATAGGTAGCTAGTATAGAGAGGAAACTACCTTGGAGGCCACAGTAGCTAAGACAAATGACATCTAGGCCACTAAGAAACCTAACTAGAATATCTAGAATAAAACTGAGAGGATAACGAGGGGCTCAATTAGAGAGAATACAATAGAGGTTCGAGAATGGAATGAATAAACCTCAAGCAAATCAGAACAGGGACAAGGTCTCCCTCTATAGACTCCCCGGTAGGTCTTATAAGGTAAACCATATGAGTGAGGGTAGACAAGGAGAGATGAATCTGAGAGAAGAAGAATTGAGAGGCCACAAAATGCTAACCCAAGCACTGTCAGGGGGAAATTTGAGGGATATGAAAGGAAGAATCAAGATGCCAGGACTTGAGTGAGAGATCAAACCCATAAAACTTAAATACAAGACATATTGGGAAGTATACTTTCAAACTACTGATACTTCTTATGGTATTGTTTTAGGTTTAATTATAGTATGCGTCTAGTACAATTTGGAAGCAAGAAAGCACACAGAGGAAAGTGAATTTGGTGAAGAAAAATGCAACTGAGACAATGTAAGAATGGAGAGAGACAGAAAGGAGGGGGCTAAGAAGAGCAATAGAGGAGCATGCAAAGTAGGGAAACAAACCATCAAGGTGGGGGGGGTGGGGGGGTGTGGGAACCTCCACCAGAGACCAACGCAAGTGAGACAAAAAGACAAGACAAAAGCATATGAAGGCCCTTATCGATACATACAATGCAGATAATACACCCAAGGTCAGAGTTCAAATAGCGGGTTCAGAGAGAGAACTAAATGATAGTATCACCAACCAAGATATTCCCATGAAAGAATGGGGAGACATGGTACAAGACTCAGGGAACACCCACGACCACCACACTCTATTCAAACAAACAATCCAGTAATACTGGGTCATGAAGAATGTAGTGGCCCGAGCCATGACTCTCAACAAAGAACAAGAAGTAAACAAATGACAGGAGGTGTAGGAGGAAACCAAAATGAAGGAGCCTAGTAGAGTAGATATCCTTAGAGAGATAGCAGCAATTCAGATTGAAACATACCGAATCAACCTAGCACTGAGTAGGATCGAGCAAAGCCTATAGGACATGAGGTGAAGCGAGATGTTGGGATTTAGTGCTAAAGCCTCAGCCTCGGTGGAGTCCTCGGATGAGGTGTAAAACAAAGTCCCAGAGTCCTCGTACTTCAATCTGCACTTGGTAGGCTGGGGTTCTCTCTAGCATTAAGTCATAATTTCGACATGTTCGCTCATCGTGTCCTACCGATTGACAAAAGTTACAATACAACTGCTGTGAGGTCTGGGTATACTTTTTTAAGAGGTGGTATTTATCTGTCGAATGCTTCCATCCCACCTGGCAAATTTTGCACTAGAGCACAGGTGTGACACTTAGTCCTGCTTGCACTCCTACTTTTAACTACATCAGACCTCCTCCCACCAGATAGTTTGCAAAGATAGGACAATGGTCCTTGTCATGTACTTGGCTCTTACATTTAATACAGCCTACCTCCGAGCGTACCTCTAGTCATGACACTCTTCCTTGCTTCAAGAATTTCACTTCCAGACTGAATTTTTGAAATTGCACGTGGATTTACTGAATTCCCAACTCTGGGTCTAGTATTAAGGTCGCGTGTAACCTCATTGCTATTTCCAGTGCCTTAGCTTGGGTTGAGATCTTATGTTGTGACAAAGCCATCCTCAGATGGGGTGTTAATGATGCCACAAACCACACGCAATTCTACCCATCTATCAAAGTCATGTTAGCTTCGTGAATATTACTCTTTAACCTTTGGTCCAGATCCCATGGAGTTTCACTAGGCAACATCGTTATCTCCTTGAACCCAATGATCGACTGGGCTTCAAACTTTGGTCAGCCAAACTCTTTATTAAGCACATCCTGGATCGCCACTATTCCCTCATTTGGAGGGTCAGTTGAGTATTTTATGTACCATGTCAGTGCACGGTCCTGTAGTGCATTGACCATCATGGCCTTTTTAACGTTTTCATCTGTTATGCCTTGTGCATCCCATACATATTTTATCACAAACTAGAACCGACTTTCCTCTTCATTCCCTACACCCTGAAATGTCGATAACTTGACTGTGATCACCATCCCAGATTTCGGTGGTGGAGGGGGTGGATGTGGTGTTGGTGTGAATGGACTTGATGTGGGTGAAGCGGGTGGTGGTGTGGACAGAGGTGGTATCAGTGGGAAGTGTTCTTTAATCAATCAGACCACACTTCCTAGAGAGAACCTAGCGAGATTCTCCTTGCTTTCCCATGAGATAGAGATCAAAGGGTTGTTCTCTACTTCTACTGCTCTTCGATAACTCTTGCTCTGCATTACTCCAGACATCAATATATGCATAGGATTTATTTTTCACACAACAACATCTTAATCCAAGTATTCACTGATTTGATGTACCTACCCCATGATCCTTGGAGAAATTGCCTTTCTGCTTCACTATAACTTACAGTTGTATCTATTGTGAATTCAGTGATAAATCCCCCTGTGATCCGATCTAACCAGTGGTCTACCACGTGTGCAATTCTATCTTTGGTGGCTTCCAACTTGTGCACCAATTCTAGAGTCCACACTATCGGCTAGTCTAATCTGCACCTCTCCACCCTATTAGCTAACTTCATGATCCACTCCTACAATTCTATCGGAAATGTTGCAAAGAATATCTCATGTATTTGCATGAATATATAGTGATCCAACCACTATTCCTCCAATATCCGCAATTTTCTGTTTTCCTGAACCGCGAACTCATGAAGCTTTAGATCCCACCAATATTCAAGCTCTTTCTTTGTAGGATTCCAGTGTTCCCACATTAGACACCCCTTAGGCAGATCCCGATCCCGGCAATGGAACCATTTGTTGGCTTATATGGGCCTGACCCAAGTTTGGAAGAGTTAGTTAGCCAAACGAATCTCGCAGCTACCAGCCCTTTCGGCAACAACCCACGGAGTGCGGACTGAGGTCTCACCAGAGGTAGCAAGGTAGGGCGTTGGAACCAGGTTTCCGCACCCTAGGGATGTCTTGGTGTGGTTTGGAGGTTTCACGCATTGGTTTATAGCTCCGCACTGCTCGGTATTCACACATATCCAGGTTGATTATATCTTTCTTATTAGTGCGCTATTCAACTGGAGGATGCGGTTACAAATTAACAGGGTCTTTAACTAAAGATTTAACAAACACAATTGATTCGTGCATTAAAATGAACCCAGATTTACATTCATTCATACCATAAGAAGATTAAATTAAACAAATATTATGATAGTCAGATTCGCGACAGCTCAGAAGGAACACAAAATTTTAGATGAAATTTATCTTTATTTCCACTTATCCTCAATACATCCAGATCTGTCCTACACATTCAGCTGCAAGGGTCCGCGCACATAGCGACGGACTTTCCAGGCCTCTACACATATAGTTGCAGAGCCTCTACCTACTACCCCAACCCTTGACTCGGACTTAGAGACGCTTTCAGACTATCTTCCTCAAAAACCCATTACCGTACATATTCCAGATTATCTATCAGAATTATACTCTCTCTACGCATAGAGCCTCGCTCTATTTATACCCTTCCTTGGCCTGCGATCCCTGCATGGGCCGACTCTATTTACATTTCTTTACATTATTTTCAGTTGGACTACCCTTTAACTCAACCTATTATAATTCATGCTCCACGCTTTTAGCGAAGTCTTTACCCCAGCTTTATCCAAAATGTCCGGCTTCGAGCCTCCTAACCGTTACACGGGGCTTTTGCTACCCAACAATTAGTCTCTCATTCATTGACATAAATCTATGATATTCAAATTGTATCTTTTATTGTTTTCTCTCACTTACGAGATGGATTTATATTTATATTATTAAATTAGTGTCATTTCATGAAAAAAAAAAAAAAACATAAGAAAATATAATAATCGAATTTCCATAAGCTCTTTCAAATAGATCCCAACAATCAATTAACTAGATGACTAGATCCACATTTCAGTCAGGCTCAAATATCCATGATATTTATCAAAGTGTTGTTTTTAGTGATACCCCCATCACCATGTTATTATATTATTCAAGCTACATTCACACACACAAACACACAATAGTTTGTATATTTGTTTATAGTTAATTCTAAATATTAGTTTATGTCATATTTTTCACTAATTTAGTTTTATTTCTAACATTTCCTTAGGTCAGAGTAGAATGGAAATTGGGTGTTTATTCTAGAGATTTTACAGCCAAATCAACTGAATAGGGGTTTTATTGGCTATTATGAAACCAGCTCACAAAAATATAGAAAATATAGATCAACACCTTAGAATTAAGCCTCTTCGAGGGGGAAACCTCCTTTGCATTACACAAATAGACAACTCTTGGATGCTTCAAACGTCAAAACCTCCTTTCTATGTCTTCCCATTCTTTTGTGGGAATATCCTAGTTGGTGATACTATCATTTAGTTCTCTCTCCCAACCCGCTATTTGCGCTCTGACATTGGTTGGATTACCTACCATGTACGCATCGATAAGGGTCTTCATATGCTCTTGTCCCATCATTTTGTCTCACTTGCATTGGTCTTTGCTGGAGGATCCCACCCCCTCGACGGTCCATTTCCCTACTTTTCATGCTCCTTTGTTGCTCTTCTTAGCCCCCTCTTTTTTGTCTCTATCCATTCTTACGTTGTCTTGGTTGCATTTTTCTTCGCCCAATTCACTTTCCTCCATGTGCTTGCTTGCTTCCAAACTATACTAGACGCAAATTATAATTAAACCTAAAACAATACCATAAGAAGTATTAGTAGTCTGAAAGTATACTTCCCAATCTGTCTTGTATTTAAGTGTTTTTGCTTTGGTCTCTCGCTCAGGTCCCGACAACTCGAGTTTTCCTTTCATCTCCCTCAAATTCCCCCCTGACAGTTCTTGGGTTAGCATTTTGCAGCCTCTCAATTCTTCTTCTCTCAGATTCATCTCTCCCTGTCTACGCTCACTCAGATGGTTTTCCTTAGAAGACCTACCGAGGAGTCTACAAAGCGACACCTTGTCCCTGTTCTGATTTGCATGAGGTTTCTTCATTTCGTTCTTACACCTCTCTATTCTCTTCTCTCTAATTGAGCCCTTGGTTATCCTCTCAGTTTTATTCTGGATATTCCAGTTAGGTTTCTTAGTGGCCCAGATGTCACTTGTCTGAGCTATTGTGGCCTCCAGGGTAGTTTTCTCTCTATACCAACTACCTATATTATCCCTTCCGTGCCTTAGGAGCCACATGGCTAGCGCTATACTCCTTCTAATTCTCCCTTACTAGGTTCTCTATTCTCTCCCCGACCTCCCTCCTTCCCTCTTTGCACTTTTTTCAATGGTGTTTCTTTACCTTTTTCTTCTCTCTCCCTTTCATCCTCATTCTTGACCCAGACAGTGTTCTAAGAAACCCTGGTTATGAGTCTTTCTGAGTCCCGACTTTCCCAAGTCTCTTTCCCTAGTACCACTAAAATTGGCATTATTGTAATTTTGATGTTAAGGATATTGAGGAATACATACCGTCGACTTGAGTTGACACAACTGCATCCACTGACCTGCATCCTCGTCCTGCGTCCACCACCTTTCGCTGCTCTTACCCTCACTCTCTCTTTCTACATGCAACCATCTTCTTTCTCACTTACCTTTTGTTTTAACTCATTGTCCCTGATGCCTTTCATCACACCTCCCACCTGTCCTCCTAATTTTCTCATTGCCCTTTTCCTCGTTCCTACTCCTTGGAATGATGGCCATTTGGTGCTTCTAGCTCTATCCCTCATTAACTCCCTCGTGCCTCTGGCTGCTCCTACTGTCAGTTCTTCTCTATACTCTTGCAACTTGCTGACATCAATATGACCATTCTCTCACTGGCCCCAAGCCTTCCTCTCTGCCTTCCCTTCACAACCACACCTGTCTTCTTTTAGGGCTTTCTCTCTCCCTGCCCTATCCTTCTAACTTCCCTTCCTACTATCCTTTTCACCTACATCTTGATGTGTTCTTTGTCTTTGAGCTCAAGTGAATTATGCCTGACATATCTACTTCCCATCATCACCGGCCCACCTCCTCTTCTCTATCACACCCCGATTAGGGGTTCTCCTCTTGCTCCTTGTCTTTTTCTAGTATTTCCACTAGTTTCTTCATTCCCTCCATTTGTAATAACTCTTCTTCTCTTATATCTAGGTTTCTACCTACCTGGCTGCATCCCTAGTTTGAAAGATTGTTTGTTGCCACGTTGCCCATCCTTCGGACATGTGTTGGGATGATGTATCCTATCTGTCGAATTAGTTTGTTGATCTCTTGGACCAGCCTTGTGGTCCTCCAGCTTTGGCTGATTTTTTCCCAGTGCGTTCCTTGCTGGAGCTTCTTCACCATATCTATTGCCATTTTTGAGTCTTCTTCCACATGTAGTCTTTGGAATCTCTCTCTCACCACGATTTCTAGTCATAAGATTTGATTGCTAGAGATATAAAATTTAAATATTTTTGTTAAATAAAAATAGCAACAAAAACACAAATCCTATCAGATCATTACATCTTTTCTTTGAACTGGGTGGGTCATTTAGTCTTCTTCCTAAATTTGAGAGGTTGTAGCTAAATTTACTAGCACCTTCTTAGAAGAATTTTCTTGAATGTCTCTAGCACATGCCAGATAATTTTCAGAAAATCGTTGAAGATGGATTTATACAAAATTGTAAATATTAAGCTGAACTTGGACAATAGATTATCGATACACCTCTTCTTGTGGTTTTATTTTGATGAGAATTTAGATATCAATTTAATTTGTTTAGAATGAAATTGCAGAAATTTTTGAATAACCTATGTGTCCCACATACCAACTTCTTTGATATTCTTCTCATCTAATGATCTCTTATCCTCAACCTATTTTTGATTGAGTATTTCTAGTACTACTAGTCTAATAGCTTTATGTTGAGGCATATAAAACTCCTTTATAATGTCTAATCTAAAATCACAAATATAATCACAAATTTTTATTGCATCTTCATCCCATTCATTGATTTCCTTGTTGTTTGAATCTCTCTGGCTCAATGAGGTAAGCATAAGTTTTTGCCCAACCTAGAAAATTTTACAATCTTTTCAAGATCGAACTGTCTTTCCCAATCAACAATACAATAATATATGTGATATATTAGCTTTTATTATTCCATTATTGATTCAATATTGTCAGTAAGGGACACTGAATCTAGAAAGAAATTATAAATTTTGTCCATTTGCTAGAAAATTTTGAGTTTATTTCTCTTTAACTGTTGATTTACTTGTAAGGCCCGTTCCTTTAGAAAAGTAATACTTGGAGCTATTTCTTGATTTTTATTTAATTTTTGATGCAAGGATTTTGATGCTTTCTTAAATACTACAATATGGTTCTCTTGAGATTTCTTAAAATATTCAATTTGTTTAGTATGTTGATTATTTGAATCTACTTTGCCATAATTGTTCTAGTTTTGAATTATCTAAATTATGATTTTCTTCTATCTATTGAATTTTTAAATCAAAGACTTCTCTAAGAGCTGTCAAATGTTTGTACCATTATTCTTCATTAAAAATATGTTCTTTAGTAGAGCCCTATTTATTTGCTTTGTCTTTTCCATTATACTCTAATGTAAGGAAATGCAAAAAATAAAACTAAATTAGGGAAAATATATGACATAAACTTATACTTACAATTAAATATTAAAAAAATATACAAACTGATGTGTGTGTGTGAATGTATCTTGAACAATCTAACAATAGTGGGATGGGGGGATTGTCGAAAATGCAACAAGAAAATATTGTTTCGAGCTTGTGTTGGTCAAACTAGATTAAAATTTGAATTTCTATTTCAGTAGAATACTTGGAGGTAGTTAAATGAGGTGACATGGCACTTGTCGCTCAGTTAACTCAGTAAATTTGAGTTGGGGAAGCTTGAGTTCAGTTCTACATGATTGATTTCTAATTTGTAGAAATATATTTCAGTTAATTTGAGTTATTGTCAATTTAACTAGTTCTAACTATCAGAAGAACTAGTGGAGGTCAAGTTGTGTAAGTGGAACTTCAACCACACTCAGTAATCAACCAGTTAACTAATCAGCCAACCCAAAATAATTGTTTCATGCAATGAATTAGAGTTACCCAATTGAGATGGATATTCGAAGGTAGTGTATTATCAATTGTAGCATATTCCAATGTGTAAAAGTGGTGCATGCAGTCATAGAATGACCTAAGGCTATTGCTGTTAATATAACAGTGCACAACCAGATAAAAAAATATATACATAGCAAATATAATCAAGCACAGGAGACACAACAATTAATGTGGTTCACCCAGCCAATCTGGGCTACGTCCACCAAACATAGGCATCGACAATTCTTTATTAATCAAACAGGAGATTACAAAATAATCTATTTCCTCACAAACTCTCACACACTCAAAACAATCCGTATGGATACCTGTTTTATAGCAAGGAGAATCTAACTGCCTCATAAATCCTCTCACATCAAATTTAGGATGCATTAACTCCCTCCCGGCAACCTGGAGTTAATCTAGCAACAAATTCCTATGGTTGTCATCTACTGATATTTTTGCCTATTTTACATAAAACAGAAAATCTCAACAATCTCCACCTTGACAAAAATTAGCCTGATGCCCTGTTCTTTATTATTTTATCTTTTCTGCAAGCCAAGAGAAGCCAAACACCAGCGTAGCTTCTCTAACAAAACTGGTTTCGTGAACACGTCTGCACAATTCTCCTTTGTATGCACCTTTTCAAGAGAGACTCCCCTTTCAGTGATAACATGTCTTACAAAATGGTACTTGATCGGTATATGCTTTGATTTACTATGATAGTCCGGATTCTTAGCCAAATGTATTGCACTTTGACTATCACAAAATAACTTGATGTTGTCCTGCAACCTACCAAATTCACCAAACAAACCTTTCAACCAAATTGCTTCTTTGCAAGCATGAGAAGCAGCAATGTATTCTACTTCAGTAGTAGATAAAGCAACAATATTCTATAGCTTTGACATCCAGCTGATAGCTCCACCTGCAAGAGCAAAGACATACCCTGAAGTTGACCTTCTCTTATCCAAATCACCTGCAAAATTGGAATCAACATATCCGCAAACAAATTCACTACTCTTATTGTAAGTAATACAATAAATACTTGTGCCTCTCAAATACCGAAGCACCCATTTCACTGCTGACCAGTGTTCTTTACCCGGATTTGCCATATACCTGCTGACAACCCCAACTGCATGTGAAATATCTGGTCGAGTACAAACCATCGGATACATTAAACACCTACTACATTGGCATATGGAATTCGAGACATATAATCCTTTTCTTCATCTGTATTAGGACATAAACTCGAAGAAAGCTTAAAATGGGAAGCTAAAGGGACTGACACAGGCTTCACGTTATTCATACCAAATCTCAAAAGTATTTTCTCAATATACTTCTGTTGTGATAGCCATAGCTTACCATTGCTCCTGGCTCTGAAAATCTCCATGCCCAAAATCTGTCTTGCTGCTCCTAGATCTTTCTTATCAAATGTCCTTGCCATCTAAGCCTTCAACCTGTTGATTTATTCTATGCTTTTGCTTGCTAAAGCATATCGTCAACATACAATACTAAGATAATGAAGATGCCATTTTTAAATTGCTTAAAAGAAACACAATGATCATATTCACTTCTAACATATTTCTGACTCAACATGAAACAATCAAACTTCTTATACCACTGCCGAGGCGACTGATTTAGGCCATATAATGACTTCTTGAGCCTGCACACAAATTTCTCATTGCGATGCTGAACAAAACCTTTCGGTTGTTCCATATATATTTCCTCATCTAAGTCTCCTTTTAGAAATGCAATCTTAACATCTAATTGCTACAACTCTAAATCAAGCAAAGCCACTAATGCTAACAAAATTCTAATTGAAACAATTTTAACTACTGGTGAAAAAATCTCATGAAAGTCAATACCGACTTTCTGAGAAAACCCTTTTTCTACCAGGCTCGCTTTGTACCTGTCTTCCGTATCATTCACACCCCGTTTCAGCTTGAAAATCCATTTACACCCCACAGTTTTCCTGTCTTTCGGAAGCTCAACCAGATCCCATGTGCCATTCTTACCTAAAGCCATCATTTCGTCCTTCATGGCTGCTTTCCACTTGTCACTTTTTGAACCTTCTATTGCTTCCTGATAGCACAGAGGTTCATCGTCATTAGCAGTAAATGCAACAGAAGTGACATAATCATCATACCTTCTCAGTAGCCGTTTGATTCTTATCGACCTCCTTAAGGATGTTTCTGGCGCTTCCTCGATTGGCTGACTACCATCTGTAGGAACTTCTTGACGATCAGTATCTGAGACCTGTTCATGATCTATACCTGAACCCTGTTCATGTTTTGATTCTGAAACCTGTTCATGACTAGTATCTGAACTATGGTCATCATAACTATCGTTAGAAATGCTATCAAACTGAATGTGCTGAAAGTCAGATACGTCATCTTGTTTCAATCTACTATCTACATCTAACTGTACAAGAGAGGATTCATTAAACTTTACATCTCTGTTGATGATGATTTTGCGGGTAGTAGGATCCCACAATCTATATCCCTTTGTTCCAACACCATACCCAACAAAGATATACCTTTTAGACTTTGGATCTAACTTAGTTCGCTGATGTTTAGGCACTAGAGCATATGCATCACAACCAAACACTCTGAGTTTAGAATAGTCACAAGGGTGTCCTTTCCATACCTCTTGCAGAATCTTGCAGTCTATGGCCGTCGATGGAGATCGGTTTATCACATAACAAGTTGTTGCCACCGCTTCCATCCACAACTCCTTTTGCAACCCGGCATTACTCAGCATACTCGTTGCTCTCTCTAGAAGAGTCTTGTTCATGCGTTCAACAACTCCATTTTGCTGAGGAGTATAAACCTTGGTCTTATGCTTCTCGATCCCTGCATCCTTGCAATAGCTGTCAAACTCCTTGGAAGTAAACTCACCACCATTGTCAGTTCTTAAACAAGTTATTGTTCTACCAGTGATGTTTTCTACCAATGCTCTAAACTGCTTGAAAACTGAAAAAACATCAGGCTTTCTTTTCAACATGTAGACCCAAACCGATATGTGTTATGTCGATGGAGAGATGAGAGCTCTGCAACGCACTCACAGCAGTAACAAGAACAAAACCCTAGGCGCCACCGCACGGACTTTCTGCGCTTGCCATAGCAGGTTTGGTCACTGACCATCCTATGGCAGATGCTGCAGGAGGGGAGCGCTCTGCCTCCCCTCCATTGGAGACGCCCAACACCAATAACAAGACACACCTGACAAAGAATCTGCAACATGCAAAGGCAGACCTAGAATCAGCAAAAGACAACACACGGATGACACCAGAACAGCAGGACCCAGAACAAAGTACTGAAGAAGAAGCAGGCGACAGTAGACCCAATGTATCGAAAGCAGCTCAACCCAAGGTCACCTCTGCAACCTGCATTCCAAAAGCTGCAGAATCGATCAAGATCGAGCTACCAAGCCACCTCATCAATGAAGAAATCCAATTCATGCAGGACCATGCACTGATTGGAAAGTTTCTTGGATTCTGGCCCACAGAAAGAGCCCTGAACGGCTGGATAGCCTCAAAATGGAAGCCCAAAGGACAGGTGACTCTACAACTGGGTCCAAAAGGCTTCTTTACAGCCATTTTCAACTGCATAGAAGACAAAACAAGAATATTCGACGGCGGACCGTACTTCTTCAACTCTTCGAGCCTGTATCTAACGAAATGGAAACCACGATTCAGTCCTGATAAAGAGGATTTCAGCTGGGCCCCTGTTTGGATCCGCATGTACTCCCTTCCCGTAGAGTAATGGAGAGAATAAACATTGGAATGGATAGGCAACAAGCTGGGAACCTTCATCAAGATTGCAACTGAAACCAAGACGCGCAAATTCACATCATATGCCAGAATCTGCGTTCTTATGCACCTCACCAAGACCCTAGCAGCTTCGGTAAGTCTCTTTCACGATGACTATGAATGGAAGCAGCCTATAGATTATGAGCATATACCTTTTCGCTGTAGGAAATGTCATAAACATGGCCATCTCTTTAGGGACTGTCCATTAAATGTGCAGCCCAAGTCCCCTGCCAATGAAACCTCCACTGACCCTGAAGGCTTTACAAAAATTCTCAATCGCCGTCGACATGCAAGAAAACACCAAGCTAATCAGCCTCCGCCCCAATCTTCTAAGGCGCACCCCAATAACTGCTTCACTGCCTTAGAATCTCTCGACCCTCAATCAAGCCCCAATGTTGTTAACCCTGACTCTCTGCATCCATCTCCGCCCTCTCACAAGCCTGCCAATACCCCTTCGTCCTCGGCTCTGGCCCCCTCCAAAACCATTGATCCTCCCTCTGATAAAAAAGCTGCCTCCGCTTCAGACATGGAAATCCAATTCCCCTCCAAGGAAAATCCTTGCTAAATGAATCCACACAAGCTTCAGACATGGATCTTGATGCTGCCTTAGCCCTAAGCCTCCATGAAGAAGCTTTGGAAGACACCACTTTAGACATCTCTGCCCCTGACAACATGGAGGAAGATCGTGAAGATGTAGATCTAGAAGAATTCAATATCTCCAAACTTGACATCTCCAAATTGGAAACAGCGTGCAAGCAAAAAGATTATGCCTTAATCCCTCCTTGGCAGATAGACAAAATTGAAGGAGTCCTGACAAGGGTCCAACATCACAAAAGCCTGGGCATCCAAGGAGGAAGTCAATGGGATGGACGGAAAATCCACAAAGAAACAAAGAAACGCGGTAGAAAAACAGATCTACATAGAACAATAGCAGTGGGGGAAATACTAATGAACTCGGGGCAATTCCCCAAGTTGACCCAGTTCTTCAAACCCAAAGAACCATCTCCATGAAGCTAATCTCATGGAATGTAAGAGGACTCAATGGTCCCTCGAAACACAGAATGATAAAAAATTTAATTATGCAAGAAAAACCAGCAATCGTCTTTCTTCAAGAAACAAAATGCAGCAGTACCACAATAGATAGATTCAGCAATAAAGCCTGGGCGGGCAGTAGTTCAATTTCAGTAGATGCAGCAGGGGCTTCAGGCGGTCTCTCCATTCTATGGAACCCACAGATCGTCTCTCTGGACAATTTCCATGCCACGCAGCACCTCATACAGGCAACTTTCCACCTCATTGGCACCCACATCCATGGGCATCTCACCAATGTGTATTTCCCGCAATCAATTCAGCAAAAATTGGACCTCTTGGAAACTATCACCCTTCTCAATGAACAGAGACGATATCCTTTATGGATAGGAGGAGGAGATTTCAACATCATAAAATCCATGGAAGAGAAGCAAGGGGGGCGCACCAGGCTCGACAGTGATAGCCACAGCTTCAAACAATTCATACACAACAACCGATTAATGGATGTGCACACCTCCAATGGTATACACACATGGTCGAACAAGCGCAAAGGAACACACTACATCGCCTCTCGATTGGACCGGTTCTTAATCTCTGATAATGCCATCCATCTCAGAGGCGACTTCAGTGCAGCCATCATACCTCAGGGAGGCTCGGATCATTGGCCTGTTCTTCTGCACTGGTCCCGCCCAAGCAACTGCCGCAACAGACCCTTCCGTTTTGAGGCCTTCTGGCTCTTGGACACCCGATTCAAAGAAGTGGTCAATCAGGCCTAGAAATCTTATAACTCACCGGCAGGAGCCAAAATGTATCAGTTCCAGCAAAAACTGAAACACCTGAAGCAAACGATCAAAATCTGGAATCGAACTCATTTTGGTAATATACAGGAGAGCAAACAAAAATTGGAACAACAAATGAAAGCATTGCAACAAACTTTCATTCTGGAAGGCCGCACAGAAGAGCAAAGCCAACAGGAGCAGATCCTCTGGAATCAAATAGAAGAACGTCAAAAACAAGAGGAAATTCTATGGCGACAAAAGTCAAGAATAAGCTGGCTTAGAGAAGGCGAGAAAAATACAAAATTCTTCCACAGATCAACCATCCAAAGGCGCATGCACAACAAAATTATCTTTGTTGAAAACCAGCAAGGTGAAAGAGTAGAGGACCATGAAGGTATGGAGAAAGAATTCACTGGATACTTCAAGGACATCCTACAAGAACCCAACGGGAATAGGGATGAGGCAATCAAGGAAATCACCCAGCACGTCCCGAAAATCATCAACGATGATCATAATGCTCAGTTGCTTCAGCCAGTCACAACAAAGGAAGTAGAAGAAGCAATGGCTCAGCTCAAAGACGGCAAAGCACCAGGGCCAGATGGATTCACAGCCAATTTCTTCCACGAATTTTGGGATTTAATCAAAACTGAAGTTTGGGAGCTGGTGGAAGAATCCCGTAGCATGCATTGGGTTCTCCCATCCTTAAACTCAACCTTCATAGCATTGGTACCCAAAGAAGCGACATCAACCAAACCTGAAAAGTACAGGCCAATAGCGCTCTGTAATGTAATTTACAAACTCATCTCAAAAGTTATCTCCAACGCCTCAAACCGCTATTACCTCTACTCATCTCTCCAGAACAGACAGGGTATGTTGAAGGCAGACAAATCATGGACAGCATAATTCTCTCCAATGAAGTCATCCATTCTTTAAAGATACTCAAAAAACCAGGTATGCTTCTCAAGCTCGATCTCTCCAAAGCTTTTGACAAGTTAAGTTGGAATTATATTCATAAAATGCTACTTGCATTTGGCTTCAATGCCACCTGGACAAGATGGATCATGAGCCTCATTACTTCCCCCTGTTTTTCTGTCCTTTTGAATGGCTCTCCCTCACCTCCTTTCTATCCCTCTCGAGGTATCAGACAGGGGGATCCCTTGTCTCCCTTCCTCTTTGTTCTTATGGCTGAAGGCCTCAGCAGGCTGCTTAAATCAGCGGTTTCCGCCCAGCTCCTCAAAGGCATATCCTTGCATGGCCGTGATCCTCAAACGCATCAGCAATTTGTTGATGACACTATGCTTTTTGGTCACCCTTCAGTTAAAGAAGCCACTGCTTTCAACTCTCTTTTGGCCCTTTTCTCTGAAGCCTCTGGTACCTCCATCAACGCTGCAAAATCCCAGCTCTTCTTCTTCAATACCCCCCCCCTATTCAAAGAACCATCGCCCGAATTTTGGGATTCACAATCTCCCACTTGCCCTCCAAATACCTGGGTGCCCCCCTTTCAGATTCAGCAATCAAGCAAGTATCATTGAGAACTCTGTTGGACAAATTGGAATCTAAGCTTTCCTCCTGGACCTTCAGAGCACTAAATCTCGCAGGTAGGCTCGTTCTCATCAAATCAGTTTTACAAGCTATGCCGCTTTATCTCTTCTCCATTTTAGCAGCTCCAAAAGGTGTTCTTAAGGTGATACGCAATCTCCAAAGAAATTTTCTCTGGGGATCTACTAGTCAGAACAGGAAATGGGCCCTCGTCAAATGGACTGAGGTTTGCAAAACCAAATGAGAAGGAGGGCTCGGTCTTCGGGATCCGCTGCATAGCAACAACATAATGGGAGCTAAAATCTGGTGGAACTGGGTCACCAAACCCAATATCCCCTGGACCCAACTTTGGCAAGCCAAATACGCCAGAGGCAGTCAGTGGAGTGATCTAATCCGGATCAATCCCACTTCACAGGGATCACTTATCTGGAACAATGCAAAACAGCAAAGCAGTTTCATTCAAGAACATAGTTTCTGGGAGATACACTCTGGACAAACTGCCAGATTCTGGGACGACTCATGGCAGCAACTCCCTAAATTGGCAGATTTATTCCACAGACCTCTTTGGCAGATCCAAATGAATCAAGGAAGCATCCCATTAGTTCATACCCATGATTATCAAACTTGGAAAACAGCATGACTCTGGCAAATAGACTGGCAGGGAGAAGCATATACAGATATTGATCAGGAACTCAACCAAAGGAAAATTCATATCTCCCAGCAACAGGACAAGCTCCGATGGGGCTACACGACAAAAGGCACCTTCACAACGAAAGAAGCTCATCATCTGTGCTACTCCAATGATCAAGCGGACAAGGATCAACTCTGGGAAAAAGTCTGGCAAACGGAGTTATGGCCCAAAATCTCCACCTTTCTTTGGTTACTTAGCAAAAAACGCATTCTCACCTGGGACAACCTCATCAAAAGAGGCTTTACAGGGCCGTCCAGATGCCCCAACTGCAATAAAAACTGTGAAACTATCTACCATCTTCTAGAAGAATGCACATTAGCAAAGCAAATCTGGCAGAAAGTCGAACACTGTAACGAGAAGGCATACCCCAGAATGGCGGATATAACAGCAAACATAAGAACCTGGGCAAAAAACCCGTTTAAAAGCAGGGTCCTCAATTCCTTATGGAACATCCTACCTGGCTTTCTCTACTAGACCCTTTGGAAGGAACGCAATCACAGAATCTTCAACAGCAAAGCCAGATCTATAGACGACCTCTGGATCAGTCTCAGAAAAAACATTCAAGAAACTCTAGCCATTAGAGCTTGGAAAGATGAGGACTGGCCAGAAAGCCATCAGGAACAACTCATATTGAAAAATTGGAATCTGGAATTCAAGTCACCAATCACGGCCAATATCACACCTCCCAGCAGATCTACATCTCCCTCCTCTTGGTCCCCTCCTGCACCCTACTCCTTCAAGTTGAACTTCGATGGAGCGGCCAAAGGAAACCCCGGTCCGGCAGGATACGGAGGAATTATTCGCAATCACAAGGGAGAATCACTGCAAGTGTATTATGGCAATATGGGCTCAGACACCAACAACGCGGCGGAGTTGGAGGGTCTTTGGCAAGGAATAAGCCTAGCCGACCAGAACCACCTTTATCCTCTGGAAGTAGAAGGCGATTCACTGATTTTAATAGCAATGGCTAAACGAATACAAGCAGGAGCTAAAGCGGTCAAGGTTGCCAAAAGTTGGCGATTGCTAAGCCGTTTGGAAGATTTGGAGGAAAAGCTTCATACAGCCCACAATATCTCCTTCCATCATGTTAGGAGAACTGCCAACAAGGTTGCAGATCAATTAGCAAATCAAGGGGTGTCACAGTCGACACCTTCCTTCTCAGGTTCCCTAAACACAGTTGACAATGCTCAACTCAAACACGATTGCATTGCTTTGGTGCAAACAGATCTACCCTCCCCGGATGCGGGTGAAAGGCTGGATTAAATGGCAGCTGT
Source organism: Pinus taeda (assembly GCA_000404065.3). NCBI lineage: Eukaryota > Viridiplantae > Streptophyta > Pinopsida > Pinales > Pinaceae > Pinus > Pinus taeda. The sequence goes on from APFE030306272.1 coordinate 220,650, forward strand.
GGTGCTGTGTGGCAAGTCCCATGGGCAGATGTCAGCCCGGACAAGCCACCACACCCCAACATGCCCGAACCATAAATGCGCAGGGTTTATCCGTTCAAGCGCTAGTCCGTTCGGCCTTCAGTGAAGTTATGGCGATACAGACATTCCTGGGGAAGATGGCCAGTACTCAGACGCCATTAAATGCTCCACCAGGTCAGACACTCATGGCGGTCCATAAGAAGGTGGCTCCCCTGCATTATGCGCAGAGACATGAGCAGAATTTGAGAGATCCCGAGCATACTCTGGCCGCGTGGAGAATTTCAGTAGAGGTGCAGGTGAGGGTTTTAGGCATGTCTGAAGAGCGCAGAGGGCCGAGAGGCAGGGGCGGTGCAAGGGGTCGCCCTCCAACACAGAGGAGAGCCACTCTACCTGCTTCCTCAGAGGATGACCCTTGGGTTCATGGAGGCCACCTGCAACGGTCCATCAGTCGGCAAATCAGCCAGGAACCACGGGATTGTGGGCATTCGGAGCACCCTGCGATTAAATATCGCATACCCTGCACATTTGAGGACAAAACATTGATTGTCTCAGTTACCGTGGAGCGTTGCAGTGATGCTCGCCCGCCACGGGATGGTCTTACGGTGCCAAGGCTGGACATGGAGGTGCCCAAGGTAGATTTTCGGCACCCTCCTCAGACAAAGGAAGCCAGTACCTCGACGATTCAGCCTACCAGGACGCCGGAAGGAGAAATTCAACCAGCTATGAAGGACAACAACAAAGAACCTCGGCCAGTGACGGAGGACGAGCCATATGAGACGGACGAAGAATAACGACGCAGACCTCCGGTTCTCTGTTCATCCCTTCTTTTTCCTAGTGTCGGCATATCTGCTGTCTAGGTGTCTGTATCACTGCAAGTTCATGTGTCAATATGTCAATGTGCCTGTTACGCAACATGTGTCAAAGTGTCGGTATATCTGCTGTCTAGGTGTCTGTACATCTGCCTGTTACGCCACTGTGTCAATGAGTCTGTAATGCCACTGTGTCCTCTGTGTTGGCTGAAATGCCACTGTGTCGGTATAAAGTAGTCTCGGCAAGCTGGTTAGAATTGGACGTTTTCATAGATATTCCTGAGAATTCTCCACGGAGATTCAAGGCCTCGGCCTGGTGTAATTTTGAATGTAATGCTTCAGATTTTGTAATATAATTAGAATAGTTTTACGCAGAAAAAAAAAACATGTAGACCCAAACCTTCCTAGAAAAGTCATCAATGAATGATACAAAATAAGACGAACCACCATATGAAGTTGTAGGGTCTGGTCCCCAAACATCTGAATGGATATAATCAAGTATGCCTTTACTAGTATGTTTGCCTGTTTTAAACTTTTGTTTACTTTGTTTTCCAAATAGACAATGCTTACAGAAATCTAACTTTCCAGACTTTAGATTTGGAAGTAACTTTCGATCAGCCAAAATTTTCAACCCTATTTCACTCATATGCCCCAATCTTTGATGCCATAAGTGAATGGAATTACTATCATGTTCAGACACCGTAGACAAAAACTATGACCCTATACTCCCTTCTAACTGAAATAGATTTCCTATCTTCTTAGCTTTCATAACTAGTAAAATGCCTTTGTAAATTTTCATTACTCCACCTTGAATTACAGTTTTATATCCATTTGAATCAAGTGTTCCTAATGAAATCAAATTTTTTGTTAAATCTGGTACATGCCTCACATCAGTTAACAGTTTAGTTGTCGCATCATACATTTGCAGTTGTATGCTCCCAGTCCCCACAATATTACATGTTACATCATTACCCATGTACACAACACCATCATTAATTGATTTATATGTCTTAAACCATTCTTTATGGATACACATGTGGTTTGATGCACCAGAATCTAACAACCAATGTTGATCATGATTTGACATATTAACTGATAATACTTCATCACTCATACCTAAATCAGATGCCGAACCTGTATCTGTCGTATTTGCCTCCTTCTTCTCTGTCGAAGAATCTGCTTTTGAAGTTTGCTGCTGTCGCTTCTAGCAGCAGTCCTTCTTTAAATGCCCTGATTTGCCACAAAACCAACACTTTAGCTTACTCTTCTTCCCTTTCGACTTTGAATGTGAGTTGCTCGGCTTCCTAGAGCGTCTTTCTTTTGAACGACCTCTAACCATCATAACTTCTGATGTAGAGGTTTCAAAATGCGACATTCTCCTTGTTTCTTCCGATAATAAGGATGCAACTACATCATCAAACTCAATAGTTTATGATGAACTAAGACTTATAGAAGTAACAAAATGATCCCATGACTTGGGCAACGAGCATAATAAAGTAATAGCTTTATCCTTGGATTGAATTTTTACTTCTATACTTTGTAATTGCACAAGAATAGTATTAAAAGCATTTAAATGATCAGCAATCGATGTACCTTCCTTCATTCGCAAATTGTGCAACTGTCGCTTCAGGAGAATCCTATTGGTTAAGGATTTGGTCATGTACAATTTCTCCAGTTTCGTCCACAAACTAGCAGTTGTTGTCTCCGACACGATATTAAACAGGACATCATCATCCAGACACAGTCGAATAGCACTTATTGCTCTTTCATCCATCTCGGCCCACTCATTATCTGTGATGTTGTAAGGCTGTTTGGATTTGCCCAACAATGCCTTTGCCACACCATGTTGGACAAGCAAATCATACATCTTCACCTTCCAGATCTCGAAATTATTTTTGCCATTAAACTTTTCAATTTCAAACCAGGCACTCTGAGTTTTCGCCATTTTGTATCAACCAAAAACACAATAATATCCAAAATCCAACTTTCAAATACCAGCAATAAAAAAAAAAACTGCCTATGCCTTATAGCCTTTGCTTTCAAAAAACAAACTTTTTGCTGTGTGAATTACAAATATTTAAAAAACCACCGCCCAAATATTTAAAAAAAATTTTGCCTGCTTCTGGCCCAAATAATCTACCAATTTACATAACACCTATGGACACTCCAAAAGCTAAAGAAACGAAATCCACTGGCATTTTAAGAAGAATAAAATGAAGAGCACGAAAACGCTCCGAATTTCGTTTGTCCTTCACGTTTTACAAACTGTGCATAACAATGCAGCTTCCATGTCAGCACAATATGTTCACCAAAGCCACCAACCAATTTATGCATTATTTTATATTCCCAAATGCGAAAACTGATTAGTGGTAGCTACAATAATACACCGTTACTACATAAATGCTTCTGGACGCCAACTGAAAATTACATGCACATATGAAACAGGCCACTATGGGTTAATTTGAAAAGAAAATCGTATCACCGCTGAATTTCAATTTTTATGTATCTGGTATGACAGTGACCATGGTTACATTGCACGAATGTTTATACTTGGTTCAGTAAAACATCAGACACTGTCAACACTCAATAAAACCATGCCATAGTTGTATTACTAACACAGCCGTACGCACCAGCGTTGATTAAATATAATGTTACCAACATAGTTGTATTACCGTTTTGTTGTGCTCAGCGTAAGACTTCCACGCAATGCACCAGTCCTTCGAAACTCCACGCAACAGTCAATCGAGGGCTCCAGCTTTCAACTCATTAACACGCACCCGCTGCCTGCCTTTCTGCATTCCACCTCTCTTATGTTGGATGAATCCAATTGCACTTGCTGCACAAACCAACACCAGGCACCAGCGCTCCACGCACCAGGCACCAACAATCTCTACGCAGGTTGGACAACAGTCCAACGCGGTCACGCTGTAATCGAATACCTCCACGCAGCAAGTGATGCTCCTTTGGTCAGCGCACTGTTAATGCCTCACGCTCACTCACGCTCACACGATGCCTCCAACTTGCTCTGATACCAATTGTTGGAGCTAAGATGCACAACAGATTCAAACAAATACTCAGCAAATAAATCATGCACAGGAGACACAACAATTAACGTGGTTCACCCAACCAATCTGGGCTACGTCCACCAAACATAGGCATCGGCGATTCTTTATTAATCAAACAGGAGATTACATAATTAATCAAATCCTCACAAACTCTCACACCAAAAAACAATCCGTATGGATACCTGTTTTATAGCAAGGAGAATATAGCTGCCTCATAAATCCTCTCACATCAAATTTAGGATGCATTAACTCCCTCCCAACAACCTGGAGCTAATCTAGCAACAAATTCCTATTGTTGTCATCTACTGAGATTTTTGCCTATTTTACATAAAACAGAAAATCTCAACATTGCCATCTAGCTTGGTGAGCTTAAAAATCTTAAATATCTTAGTCTATTCGACTATGATAGGATAAATGCGATTCCACATGATATCTCCCAACTTAATTCATTAAGGGAACTCCATATTAGATCAACTGTGGAAGCAGAATCAGAAGCAAACATTTGGAGATTGAAGGGTTTGAGAAATTTGGATCTTCATGATTGTGACAACCTATAATCCTTGCCGTCTAGGCTTGGTGAGCTTAAAAATCTCAAGTATCTTAGTCTATTCGGTTGTTATAGGATAAATGCGATTCCACATGAAATCTCCCAACTTAATTCATTAAGGGAACACCATATTAGCTCAAGTGTGGAAGCAGAATCAAAAGCAAACATCTGGAGATTGAAGGGTTTGAGAAATCTGACGATGCTGACAACAGTGGTAAAGGTAGAAGTGCCAGAGGGAGTGACATCAACTCCAACTCGTGTTGAGTGCATAATGGGAACATACATGGTTGGACATGAGGGACTTATACTTGCAGTGAGATTATGATGATGACGGCGTAATGGTCGATCTTCCTCACGACATGAAGCTTCAACATTTTCTAGTGCTTACCTACCGTGGGTCAAGTCTGCCGGATTACATCTACAAGTTCCAACATCTTGAAACCATACGGTTGGCTGAGTGTAACCAGCTACGGGAACTCTCTCTATTGGAACGGGTGCCAAACTTGAAGGCTCCATGGTTGTATGATTGCAATGATTTGAAAGAGTTGGGAATTGGAAATTCTGGGGGATTTTTACTGTTAGAGAACTGAATATCACACTATTTTTCATCCAGTGAACCTAATGAAGAGGACACGGTACCAATCCTTGTTAGTGTATGTGTTGAATATCACTTCCTAAATTCTTGCTAAGTACTTGGATCAGGTGATGTGAGACATTAAGATGTAATGACATTTACAAGATGGAAGTTAAGGTTGAAATTTGGAAATGAAATAAAACTTCACATTATATTTTTTTGATAATTATATTATTTTTTTTTAACAAAGTAAATTTTATTATCAACTTATGTTTTCTTATTAAATTCTATCTCTACATATCATAACGTAACTGGAAAATTACGGTATTAAACTGGTTAATAAAACAATATAAATTAAAAATCTCCCTTAAAATAATTAAGGGAATTTTTGGAAATAATTATGTTTTCTTATTAAATTCTATCTCTACATATCATAACGTAACTTGAAAATCACTGTATTAAACTGGTTAATAAAACAATATAAATTAAAAATCCCCCTTAACTGGTTAATAAAACAATATAAATTAAAAAAAAACAATATAAATTAAAAATCCCCTTAACGTAATTAACATCATTTTTGGAAATGGAAATGGATTGAATAAGACAAATAATATAAATGAAAAATACCTCAAAATTTTAGTTGAAATTTTAAAATATTTGGAGATCAACAAAGATGTAAAAACGAAACGTGCGGTGACAAATTTAGATCGAAAAAAAATACGTATAAAGGATACAAACTATCATATGCTTAATTGGTTAATTCTTATGCTACAAAAATCAACAATATGGAAAATTGTAAAGTGCTCAAGGAACTAAAATAAACTCAACTGATCAAAATTGGACACTTCATAACCATTTCAAAGGGCTCAAACCCATCTTAGACAAGTGACAAATCAATTGTCATTTAAAAAGGAAAACAAATGATTATATAGTGTTAAAAGAAGGGTTAGATTTCTAATAACACATCAATGCTTGGTTGACAACCAAGCATCGGTTCTTTACAAAACACTTCTCTTTGGCATTTGAATATAAAAATCATTTCTATTTTAATTAGCTCTAATCTATTCCCTAATATGCGACACCGTTTCACAATATTAAATCCATTACATAGTTTACACCTAGATTAATATCTAATGACTATTTTTGGTGCATAATTTTTTATGTTACTTAATAAACACTCTTCATAAACTTAGACACCTTGTCCTTGTGAATCCCTACTCAAATTCATGTATTTCGGGTATTGTCGATAATACTAAAATTGACATCACATTTTACATATGTTTTTGAATCCCACACTCTCCATAATGTCACTTGTTGTGTTATTATTCTATTGACCATCATCAACTTAGACACCTTGTCATTGTGAATACCTACTCAAATTCATGTATTTCGGGTATTCTCGATTCTTGTTAATACTAAAATTGACATCACATTTTACATATGTTTTTGAATCCCACACTCTCCATAATGTCACTTGTTGTGTTATTATTCTATTGACAATCATCATAATGTCATTTTTTTTATTATCTTTCACCCACTTTTGGCTTTGTAAAGAGATAAAATAATTGGTCATAGATTATGGATGTAAATTATAATGAAATTAAAATTTTATTAGTAAGATTAATTACAAGTAGATTGTCCAATGTCAATTTTGAAGAGAGAACAATTGACGTTGCAAAAACGTAGGGAAATTATTTCGTATTTTATTTTTCAGGTTCACTATTCCATTCCACCAATATCATAAAACATGTTGATTCATAGTTACTTTATTGCATTCATAGTCTTTTATTTTTCATGTTCACTATTCCATCCCACCAATATCATAAAACATGTTGATTCATAGTTACTTTATTGCATTCATAATGTTATTTGTTTGCTTGTTGAAATTCATGACATGGTTATAGTTTTGGTATCATTTTAACATATTAGCAGGTCTATCAACTTTTTAAGTATGTGATTCATAGAATCACCACTAACACAATATATAATGGGAATAAAACACATAACTAAGAATTGAACTCAAATCTCAACAATTCACCAATCTTGTACGTGTTTGGTTAACCTCAACATAAATATATGCGTCATTTATCTATGCTTCGCATAAACCTATTTAATGGCTATGATTGGGATTAAAAAATATGTTAATATTGATATAAGTTGTTAACTTATATGTTCTTGATTAAGTTTAGATATGAACTTGCACAAAATGAACTTCGACAACATCATAAAACCTAAATTTGGTATTACAAAAATGAGAATAAGATTCTATTAATTGAATTTGTAGCATCATCAAATCCTCACTTTGTTCTCCAAAATGATTGTTTTTTTCTTTCTCATTTCCATACATCTTTATATATCAAACTTTTTTACTTTCTTTCTTTTGTTTCTAGCAATATTTGCTTCAATGTGATGACACTTTGCAAATATTTTGAGAATGCTCCACAACTCTCTTTCCCAATGCCTCATCTCAAGCTTATGAGTGTGGAGAGATATTCTATGTAAGCTCATGATCGTATAGCATTAACGTGGAACAACATTTTTGGAGCTAGTGGGATTCTTAACAAAGCTAGGGAGACATAACATACTTTTTATCATCATCAAAGTTATGCATTAGGTATTAGGCACTAACATCTAGCCATTTCATGCATTTTCACATGGTTTGAGAGAGAAAACAAATAATCAATATTTTCAATAAAGAAAAAACACTTAATAGTATAGATAAACAATTTTTGTTTTTGTACATCTGTTAAGAAGCTCCACAACCCGAATATAATAATGAAAAACATGTTAGAATATCAAATTCCTATAAAAATTTAGTGGAAATAAGATATCTTCATTATTATAAAAATTTAGTGCAAATAAAATATCTTCATTATTATTATAATACCTTAATAAAATATCACCATTTCAACACATGTATCTTATATATATTCCTTTTCTTTTTCTAATAAAATCTAAAATAAACATAACTTCCCTACTAAACAAAATTTAAAGATACTCAAATATAAATATATACTCATATAATATATGAATACACTCGCTGTACCCTCTTTTATATAAGTAAGATTTAAAAGTACTTAAAAGATATATTTAAATGTACTTAAAAGATAAATATATGGATACATTTATTTCCCATTTTTATAAGTATTATAAAAACATTGATTTATGATTGTATTAAAATTATATTTATATTTTTACATTTAAAATTTCCCTAATAAACTATCCAATGATATATTTTTTTATATAATTATTTATATATTAAATATAATTGTTTTTATATTCGAAATTACATATATTGTTATTTAAAAAACACTTCAATGGATCGTTTTCGGTTTCTAAACTTCTACATATCCGTTAAAATATTATTTTAAAGATAAAAACTAACTCTCCAAATTCCACGGTGAAGCTCTCAACGGTACAGATTGGCTGCTCACATCTTCAACCCAATTAATTTGTGAAACCTTTCATAGCCGGCATGTAAAATTCGCTGAAATCAAGCGATTGATTTCCTCCAGGAATTTGTGTCGCTTCAGATTCGCTCGGAAGAGCGTCGCCTCAGATTTTCACCATCACCCACATTGTGATTAAACGACTAAAGCAAGGAGTGACCCGCACGGTGCAGTTCATCGGAACTCTGTAACTCTTTCTGTCATTTCTGGAATCCTCTAGGCATCGGAGGCGCTACCAGTTTGGAAAAAGCGAAGGCTCGAACATCATGTAATATGTGAATCTGCGGTTAATTTTAGTTGGTGTGGGGTTAGGGCCAGAGGTTTGTGCTTTCCCCAGAACAGTACCATTTGAAAGAAAATTTCCGTGGGTTCAATTTCATAAAGGAGAATTTGAGGATTCTGCAATGAGCTCGGAAGATCCTTTTGATGCCGCCGGTGAGAAACCTCATGGCGATCCCAGAATTGACAAAATTGTCAGAATCATGATAACGGTCATAATCTTGTTTTTTCTAGCAGTACCGTTCGTCCTTGTGCTGCAGGTTTATGCCGAAAGAATTTGGAGAGACGCTACAAGAATTTTCGGAGCGGGGAGGCCGCGGAATGCGGGATTGGATCCTCAGATCATAGGGACTCTGCCCATGTTTCCCTATAGGTCTCAGAATTTCAGCGATGGTCGGAACTGCGCAGTCTGCCAATATGCGTTTGAGGAGAATGAGGAAGTCCGGCTTCTACCCAACTGCGAGCATATTTTTCATGTACACTGTATTGACAGGTGGATTCTTTCGCAATCCACTTGTCCTCTTTGCAGAAACACTGTCCAGCCCAGACAGCCAGTTTTGGAATCCGCTAGAGTAGAACAGGTTCTAACTGCAAGCTCAGAACCCAGTACTTCAGGGATTCATGACAATTTGAATTCGGAGCAAGGGCAAAGCGCAAGTTCTGGTGAAGAATTTAACCTACAGAAACCAACGGCTATATTATCTTCGGGTATGCAGGAGCAGATGACTGCAGAAATGGATGAGGCAACCTCTGAAGGAAGAGCATTAATGCCGCTTAGAATTGAACAATGCAGCAGGCCCGATGTCTTTTTGTCTCCCCTCGAAGCCCTTCAGCCTTGCTCACCTAATAGTTCGCAGTCATCTTCAAGATCTCCCGTTGCTCGCCATAGTTCGCCTACGAGGATAGCGAGAACAGACAGAGGGAGTATTCAGGTCTGCCCATCCGATCATCCTGCTGAATGTGATTCTGAAAATAATGATCAGTAAAGTCCGTCAACAATATTTTACAGTGCACAGATAGTTACAGATATAAATTGACCGACATTGTCAAGAACAAAGAATTCATAATAGTTGAGGTGTATTAAATGTATATTCAGAAAAGAAATACATAATGTTGCTTGAGTTGCCAGACCTTTGCATAAATTGCATTCTTTATTTATGTTCTATTGGGATAAAATGTATATTCAGAAAAGAAATACATGTATATTCAGAAAAGAAATACATAATAGTACTTGAGTTGCCAGACCTTTGCATATGATACTTTCTTATGTGGTTTTTTGATTTTCTTTTGGATTGAAATCGAGCTCGATTCATCAGGCCAGACTTCTAACTCATTGAGCTTTATCAATTTGAGCGCAGAGTAAATACTGTCCTCATTCGCAGCTATTTCCTATTTCTATTGACCATAGTACCCTTTCTTTTCGAAATATCACTGGATATAACACAAAAAATTTTCTATTGACCATAGTACCCTTTCTTTTTGAAATATCAGTGAATATAACACCAAAAAAACAATTATGAAGGCATTTGAAATTTGATAGGTTAGGAATGTTTTCAATTATTTAATAACATTGGTTTTTAATATATTAATAAATTAATATTGTAATTTAAATATTATTGTTTTTGATGATGAGTTATATTTGTTGGTTCGAAACATATTGGCTAAAAAATTTCTCTCATCTGATTTTTACAAAAAGATTTTGTTTAATGTTTTTCCAACTTATCAGTTACTTAATTTCTTCTCATTGAAAGTAAAACTAAACTCACATATAATTACATTATTTATATCAATTGTTGTCATTTTTCTACAATCTTTATTGTGACAACAATTTTTCGAATCTTTTGTCTTGCCAAAGTTTTCTTGACACACTGTCAAAGTTTTACCAAGTAAAATTATATTTTATATTGTGTATTTGTTTCAATTTCTTAATTTCATTTCATAGAATAGAACATGTATACCTGTTTAGATTAAGCAGTAAAATAGTTGCCCGTAGATAAATCCCTTATCTTGCAAACCAAAATCTTATACACCAATTTAATGTAAATCTTGACAATGACCTTAAAATTGCATAATTTTACAACACAATCATATGTTGCCCGCCTGGAACCGTTAGATGATGGCGTGAACTAGGGAAGACTCTCGCTAAAATCATCAGCTGAAAATATTAGCAATTTTTGTTCGTCGAATTATCGAAATTGAGATTTTCCAAATTCGGAAATGGGGGCGATTCGGTTGTTTCATAGTCTACGCCTCAAATGACAGGGACTTCCGGTTGTAGGCAAAGTCTGTGAAACCGTTTGCATTTACAAAATTTGAACGGTGAACGTATTACATCCGAATAAGCAATGATGACACTCTGATTAATAAGCTTCAGTATAACTGAACAATCATGGCAGTACCTCTGCTTAATAAACTTTAGTTTAACCGTGGTCCCTAGTAAAAACGCACACGTGACAGGTTCATTTTAGAATTTGAATTCTGTCGCGAGATTAGCATAATTATTGCAAAATATTGAAGAGCCATTAAGTTATAATAATCATTTCATAATACAACTCACCATTAACCAACATTTTTAATAAACATTAATTATAAAAAAATTTAAAATTATTAATTATAAAAAAAATAACTTCATAATACATCTCATCGTTAACCATATTTTTAATAAGCATTGATTAAAAAAAAATGTATTATTAGTAATTATAAAATAAAAATTATGTTAATAAGCATGTGTATTTCTGAATAAGTTTTTCAAAAATTTAATTTAAATATGAATGATTATTAGATAAATGGTAGAGATTTAACTATTAAACCCTAAACTTTATGGAAGTGTACCTACTCTACTTCTTTTGGATTTGAACTTGAGGCTTCTCAGAAGAAAACACATGCTTTTAAGAATTAGGCTCACTGAAGCTCTATGGATTTTCAAGAAGATTTTAGAAGGTGCAAAATCTTATTAATAATTGAATGTTGAGGAAGTCAAAACCATAACCCTAAATGGCTATTGGGTTATGTTAATTACTAAGCCACTAAGAGGAGAAGTGTAAGGACTTACAGTTCCACTGAAGTGCGACCGCGACCAGGTAGAGAGCGCGCGCGGTTGGAGGCTTGAACGAACAGTGCGGTTTAAGAAAAGTGCGAGCTCAGACTTGTGCACGGAGTTATGAACGCATGGGTAAAGGAGGGCGAGCTGATATATATATGCGTGGAGGCATGGCTTGAAACTTGTGAAGGCCGACCACACTTGGAAACAAAAGCTGATGGTGAATTGTGATGAAGTGTGGGTGCGTAGGGCGTGGAGGACGAGTCGGCCGGGTAGGCTAACTCGCCCTGCCACCCGTATAAACAAGGCGTGCGATGGTGGCATTTGAACAAGCACTCATCGCTCAACACATAAAGCATCTTCGCTCATGTAGAGAAGGCGCAGAACTAGAGTGTGGACCTAGCTAAGGAGAAAGGCACAGATTGGGTGATGCGCCTGTTCTTAGGCAAGGCTGCACGAAGGTGAACGCGTATCTTGGTTTTGGGTGAAGGGTGTGGGCAAGGTTGCCCACCGGTTGGAGAAAGGCATGGATGGTGTGTGTGGCGCCTGGGTGATGTGTAGTAGCACCCGATGGTGAAACGTTGGTGAGCGCCCGGTTTGTGTGATGACTTGGCACGGGTTCTTGGGTGACTCGGGTGAGCGCCCGCCTGTCGTACAAGTGTGCACGGTGACTTGGTGAAGTGTTGAGATTGTGGATGAAGGTGTGCCTCGGGTGGAGGCGCCTGTGTGTGGCGACTTGGAGGCGCGCCCAAGTTGGGCAAACAACACGATCATGCGACAAGGTGAACGAAGGGTTGATGAGTCGTGTGGCGACCGTGCGGGGGTGCGGACGAGCTAGACAACTGATTTTTGCCGAAGGTTGTAAATTTGGCTAAGTATGAAACTTGGGGTTTCCAAGTATACTTGTAAAGCTTTGTAACTGTTGTAAAGGACTGTATAATATATTATCAGGCAGACTCATTTTTTAGGGAGTTTCCCCTCCCTTTATACTGTGCAATTGTGTTCTTCATGTGTAAGCTAATGTTAATGAATGTGTATGGGTGTTCATTGGTATAAAGGATAAAGAAATAATACTTGGTTGAGAAACTCAAATTAAGTAGGATAAGTGGTTAGGTATAGTCCACGAACATAAGTATTGGTGAAAAGAAAGTGTTCGGTGGTGCCACACCTCGCCTAGCACGGCTGGAAGACTACCGTGGGCTTGGGGGCGTGACAGTTGGTATCAAAGCTAGTCTGAAGACTTGGGGGAGTCTTGCAGGAAGCTGGGTGAAGCAAATGTTTCCACACACTTGAAAACTTGGAATTGAAGACAGTGAAGCAGGTACTTGCAGTTGAAGGACGCTGTTTCACATACAAGTGGAACAAGGGCTAGTTCAGGTTGTAGGCAACTTGGTGAAGCTGTTGTATGGTCGAAACTAGATTGCAAAGAAGAAGGAAGCTGTTAGCAATGGCAGCTGAATCTTAGGACTTGGTCTAGTCACGGTGCAAAGGACACTACTATTGGGTTCATTGAAAAAGTGTTGGAGAAGATGGAGGACATGGAAGCCTTCTGGACTAAGAAGATGGAATTGATCGAGAGAGATCAAGAGGCCAATTCAAAGATGAAGGAAGAGCTCGAGGAACTCTGGACTCAACACAAGTACACTGATCTTATGTGTACACAACTTGAAGTAAGGGTCAAGGAGGTTGAAGAGGCAAGAGTCTAAGGTCTTGTAGAGATCGTGGACTTGCAGAAATCTCTTGATGAAGCCAGATATGAGATCGCAGTGTTGAAGAAGGCCGTGAGGCATAACTCAGGTGGAGGAGTGCCTCATGTGAAAGTCAAGGAACTGGAACCTTATGATGGTACAAGGAGTGCAAAGACTCTTGGCAACTTTCTATGGGACATGGAGCAATACTTGGAACGACTGGGTCTATCTGATGATGAGACGAAGGTCAAGGTAGCTGCTCAGTTCTTGACAAAGGATGCTAAGATGTGGTGGCAAAGACGGATGGATCAGATTGCCAATGGTAGTGCTGGTGACATTACTTCGTGGGATGAGATGAAGAAAGCTTTGCAGACCCATTTCAGTCCTCAGGATGAAACGTGGGAAGCAAGGATGAAGATTAAGTTCATAAAGCAAATAGGAAACCTTCAAACATATCAGTGGGAGTTTGCAAGTGTGGTTTTGGAACTTCTTGACATGGCAGAGAGGGACAAGGTGCGCAATTTCATTATTGGATTAAAGCCTTGGGCACGCAATGAAGTGAAGAGGCAAAGGATTAGAACACTTGACGAAGCTTTTGCTACTGTGGACAGGTTGGTGGAGCATTATGATGAGACTTTTGATGATAGGAAGAAGAAGTCTCACAAGCCGAAAGAGAAGAAGAAAGAGGATGCTTCGAAATTAGATGATAAGTCGAAGAGGAAGAAAGCCTTGAAGTGTTGGATATGTGCTGAACCACATACGATGAAGAATTGTCCTTCTAGACCGAAAGTGGCTATGATTGCACAATCTAATGTGAAGAATGAAGAAGCTTCTGTGGGGATAATGCAGATACTTGGTGGTGGTGCTGCTACAGAGGTGATCTCTCGGAGGGATCCTGAGAGGAACAAGTTGGAGTATGTTCGGATGAAGGTTGGAGATGCTAATATACTCACTATGGTGGATAGTGGGGCCTCTCACAACTTCATGGGAGAAGATACTGCGAGAAGAATTGGGCTAAAATTTGTACTAGTAAAGGCACAGATGAAGACAGTCAATTCTCCTCCTGAGTGTGTTCTTGGTGTAGCTGAAAAGGTGGACACAACAATTGGTGAGTGGACAGGGAAGGTCGACTTCACTATAGTGCGGATAGATGACTATGAAGCTATGCTGGGAATGGAATTCTTGAAACAATTTGATGCTATGATTGTCCCACATTTGAAGAGGCTATACATTTACGATGGAAGGGAGGATGTACCCATTGGTGTGCCAACCATTGGAGTGACAAAGCCTGATTGTAAGTTGGCAGTAATGCAAATGGAGGATGAGAATCAGATGGAAGATATGAGTAAGTGGTTGTCTATGGTTGAGACAAAGCTTACCGAGCAGTCATTGGTCATCAGGACTCTTTCTGATAGTATCTTGGATTTGTCAAGAGGGCTAGAAGTGGTCGAGGATGATGATGACGATGATGAGGCATATGTGAGGCCGAATGTCCAGGAGGAGGATTGGGTCACTTATCTACACAGGATGGAGATAGAAGATCTTGACAGATGGATTGAGTTGATTAGTGAGGGTGAGCCTTCAGGCTCTACTCCCTCCACATCTTCTTAGATGGACAAGAAGATGGGGCTCATTGTTAGCTGCTCATGGCAGTGACTCCTTAAAACAGATTGAGCAGGTAAGAAAGATGGTGCAGGGATGGCTTGGCATCAAGCATCATGACATGTTGCAGATGGGATAGAGTTCCATGGACCTAAGCATGGTGGTGAGATTCTTGGTGAGTCCGAGATGTGGTAGAATCTGAGATAGACTGGTGAAGGCATAAGGATAGACATTCTTATGATTTGAGCGTGATAGTTGGACTGATCACCCGACTAGTTCAAGTCATGGGGGCTAGCAATGTACCAAAGAGATGTTGGAAATCAGGCAAGCAGGAAGGATGCCAGTTCATAGGATGGGGACGACACATGATGGAGATGGTAATTCCACATATGTTGCAGGGATGTTTGCAGTAAGTGGAGGAGTTGATATCATGGACCAAGGATGAGACATGCATTGTTGATCTTGGTGGATGGCTACCAGGATGGTATGTTGTCGAGGATGACAACGACTTCAGGTGGAGGAGGATGTAAGGACCTGCAGTTCCGCTGAAGTGCGACCACGACCGGGTAGAGAGCGCACGCAGTTGGAGGCTTGAACGAACAATGTGGTTTAAGAAATGTGTGAGCTCAGACTTGTGCGTGGAGTTATGAACACATGGTAAAGGAGGGTGAGCTGATATGTATATGCGTGGAGGCATGGCTTGAAACTTGTGAAGGCCGACTACACTTGGAAAGAAAATTTGACGGCGAATTGTGATGAAGTGTGGGTGCGTAGGGCGTGGAGGACGAGTCAGCTGGGTAGGCTAACTCGCCCTGCCACCGCTATAAACAAGGGGTGCGATGGTGGAATTTGAACAAGAACTCATCACTCAACACATAAAGCATCTTTGCTCATGTAGAGAAGGTGCAAAACTAGAGTGTGGATGCAGCTAAGGAGAAATGCATAGATTGGCTGATGCGCCTGTTCTTGGGCAAGGCCGCACGAAGGTGAACGCATATCTTGGTTTTGGGTGAAGGGCGCGGGCAGGGTCGCTCGCTGGTTTGAGAAAGGCGTGCATGATGTGTGTGGTGCCCGAGTGATATGTAGGAGTGCCCGACGGTGAAATGTTGGTGAGCGCCTGGTTTGTGCGACGACTTGGCGCGGGTTCTTGTGTGACTTGGGTGAGCGCTTGCTTGTCGTGCAAGTGTGCATAGTGACTTGGTGAAGTGTTGAGATTGTGGACGGAGGTGTGTCTCGGGTGGAGGCGCCCATGTGTGGCGACTTGGAGGCGTGCCCAAGTTGGGCAAACAACACGATCGTGTGACAAGGTGAATGAAGGGTTGGTGGTTGTGCGGTGACTATGCGGGGGTGCCGACGAGCTAGGCAACTGATTTTTGCCGAAGGTTGTAAATTTGGCTAAGTATGAAACTTGGGGTTTCCAAGTATACTTGTAAAGATTTGTAACTATTGTAAAAGATTGTATAATATATTATCGGGCAGACTCATTGTTCAGGGAGTTGCCCCTCCCTTTATACTGTGCAATTGTGTTCTTCATGTGTAATTGCTGATGTTAATGAATGTGTATGGGTGTTCATTGGTATAAAGGATAAAGAAATAATACTTGGTTGAGAAACTCAAACTAAGTAGGATAAGTGGTTAGGCATAGTCCACCAACATAAGTATTGGTGAAAAGAAAGTGTTCGGTGGTGCCACACCTTGCCTAGCATGGTTGGAAGACTACCGTGGGGTTGGGGGCGTGACAAGAAGGGTTCCACTCTTTAGCATTACACTTGTTCCATAACTAAGAAAAAACATATAGGGAAAACATCTAGGGGTGGTATTTTGAGAGTATGACGGAGGAGGAGTATTCTATGGTAGTTGTTCAAGCCCCAATGTAAAAAGGAAACTCCATAGTGAATTCAGATTCCTTTCTATGTGCTGGAGCATTCTATAGTAGCTGTTCAAGCCCCAATGTAAAAAGGTAACTCCATAGTGAATTCTGATTCCTTTCTATGTGATTTTTTTTATAACTGAAGAAGAGTAGTATTTTATACTAGTTCGTCAAGCCCAAATGTAAAAAGGTAACTCCATAGTGAATTCTCATTCCTTTTTATGTTTTTTTTTTATAACTGAAGAAAAATCGGAAGAGGATAGACCTTGCCTTCTAGATAGGTTTCTCATATATTGGCTTTCTCATTATAAATATTATGTTTATATGTGTGAATGATGTGTTCATGTGCCCATTCTTTCGATTTTCTTTACTTCATTTAATTCATAAATTCAAGAAATGCTAATCATTAACTAATTTCATATGTAAGGAAAGTTAATTTACATAGTCTAAGATTTTAAAATATTGTAAGATCTATGGTGATGCACTATTTTGCTGGAAAATCTATTGTAGTTTACAAATAAATATATGTTGGCTTGGGAAAGAGCTCTAACACTGCATGTAATACTTAACTAATATAAACAACAAAACAAATATATTAAAATAAATATGCGTGCAAAAAATAAAATACAATAAACAATTAGATTAATCTATAGATTTTAACCCCTGCATTGATAACTTAGAAGAGAAATCAATGCTCATGGGCCTCATCAAGGGGGGAATATTCTTCAAATAGAGCTCCAATACAATAATAATCCTTCCCAAAACATTGCTTACTATTCTAGCTCTATCATTGGCTTCTTACTAGAAAACTCCACACTACCATGAGTCCATCTTCATTTAATCCCCTTTTGAGTTGGAAACATGCAAATGCCAAGAGTCGAGCATTAAGTTGGCAACAAACATTAGGTCACACATGCACCATGGGTCAACAATGGATTGTGCAATGTAATGATGTTGTCAAAAAGAGAACCCTTAACATCAAATAGGTGAGATTTACAATATGGGATTGATCAATGAGGGAACCATTAATAAGGATTGCCTTCAACTAGAAGAATTGTTGAGAGGCGAACCGTCAATTAGAGAATCATTTATGAGGTATGTTGATATTCCCAGTGAGCTTAGTGAAATTGTTGTGAAGAACTATTACAAGGGTTTTTGGCAAAGAAATTATCCATCAAATACAGGAACATTATTCATTATTGATAGAGTACTCATTTTTTTTGGAATATATACTATCCACCATCAAATAAATAGGATGCATATGGCTACCAATTATTGGTAGGGAGTCTGTGTTGAATATCAATCGCATAAATTTTTTAAAGAAGTACTTAGATTAGGTGATGTGAGATAGGTTGAGTTCCTTTATGAAATATTACTTTAAATTTGAAATTTGTGTTAGTTATATTATGTTCTCTAACTCTAAAAAATTATTATTGTTCTAACAAAATACTTGATGAAATTAGATTTTCCTATCAAATTCTATCAATTAAATTTAATTTCATTATCAAATTCTATCTCAACATATCTTGATGTAACTAGAAAATCAATACATTAAAAATATTAATAAAACAACATAAATTTAAAATTCATTCAAAATATCCAACCAAATGTTTGGAGGCGAATTGAACAAGGTAAACAATATGAATGGAAAAGTATCAAATTTTTAATTGAAATCTCAAAATATTTGGAGACCAATTGAGATTGGCAAAAAATGTGTGGATATTGATTAAGATTGAAAACATTGTGTAGGAAGGATACAAAAATATCATATGCAAGTTGGCTAAGTATCTTTTGTTTCAAAATTCAACAAGATGGGAAATTGGAAAGTGCTCAAGGAACTAAAATACTCATCATTGATCAAAACTGGGCACTTCCTAACACTTTCAAAGGGATCAAACCCATGTCTTAGAAGGGTATCAAAAAAACCTCCTCAAAAAGATGTAAAGTTTTGAAATCAATTTTCGTTTATGAAGGACAGTAAATATCACAAAATATCAAAGGCAGGTCACTGTTAGGGGCCCTTTGGCACTGCGGCTACAGAGGCTGGCCAATTCTCAAAATCAATCGGTCGCCCATAGGGCACTCGATTATTATGAATCATATCTATTTTATTCAATCATATTTATTTTATTGTTTTGGTAATTCCATGTGTTTTCTTATTAAAATTCATGACTTTATTATAGTTTTGTATAATTTTAACATATTAGTGGGCCTATAAACCATTTAGTATGTAATACATGGCATCCTGACCAATAAAATAAATAATGGGGATAAAACACATAACTAAGAATTGAATCCAAATATATCAACAATCCATTATTCTTGTACAAGTTTGATTAAGCTTATCATAAATATATTGAATTGTTTCTCATTGTTTAACATAAAACTACTTAATGATTATGTTTTGTATTGAAAACTATATTAGGCTTGGTATAATTTTCGTATTTTCTTGATTAAGATTAAATTTGAAATGCACAAAATGGACTTTGCCTTTAGATTACAATAATGAAAATTGTGATTTCATTCATTAAATTTAATATAGTATCATCAAATCCTCATTGCTTTTTTTTCTAAAACAACCATTCCCCTTTTCTCAATTCCATGTATCTTTATGTATCATACTCTTTCACTTTTTTATTTCTAGCTGGAAACATTGACATTGATGTGATGATACTTCACAAATATTTTTAGAACAACATTTTTGAGTCTAGTGATATTTTAACAAATAATAGGAGGTAACATATTTTTTATCATCATTAAACTTATGCATTAGGAATTATGCTCTAACATCTAACTCTTCCATGCACTTTCACTTGGTTTGAGAGATAAAGAAAATAATCAATAATTTCAATAAATAAAACATACTCAATGGCCTTCGTAACTAATTTCCTTCACTTTTGTGTTTCTATGGATATTTGGAAGCTCCAAAACTTAAACATATTAGCCTATATAATAAGCAATGGATATAGTTGTAACCACCACATCCCACATTTACCCACTTTTATAAGATCTCTAGGGTAAACATGAGCTGAATGTTACTATGACATGACCTGACCTCCAAGTTCTAGTTATGGAATTGGGGTCTACTAACCAAAAACATATTTTTATCCCTCAGGGACACTAGATCACCCAGGTTTCTAACAACAACCGTTAATGGTCAATCCTTGAGTTGGAACCTTCTCTTCTGAAGCTTTACACACCAACCACATGCTTAAAACAATGTGCATGTGATTGGAAGGCTTTAGTTGCATGCATAAGATTTACTCCATGCGGCTGCAACCAAATTTCTCTATTTTAGATAGTTCTTTTGTGGGATCAGTGCCACTTTTTCAGGGCTCGCATAGAGGACACTACCCAGAACAACCTAGAACTCTTTAGAACTCATTCTATAATGACAACAAGTATGTACAATGAATACTAAGGATAGAACTTGCTCAAACATGCCAATCACATGATAAAATTTTCGTCAAACATGTAATAAGCATAGTACATACAGGTCATGAATGCATATATGATCATCATCTTCTTAACTTCATCAAAGAATCATCGAGAAGGCTCAATTCCCTCTCAAACTGGCTGCAACAACACTTGTTAACCCATGCATACATTAACCATTTCTTACCTTATCAAATCATGAATGAGATCCATATCAAGAGCACATCATTTAGCCATATCTATAATTAGCATATAACTAGAATAGAATCCGTGATAAACCATCCATAAGATCAACATAATAACTAGTACATGTGCTCATCGATCATAATAAGAAAATAACTCATATTAACATATGGAAATTCCAACAACGTGAGGGACTTCCATGTACCATCTGACCATAGTTTGGGATGAACCAAATATCTCTTTCATCAAATCACCCCCATTCCATATTCCAGGCATGAATGTGGGATCATATGGCTTAAAACAAAATAGAACCAACCAGGGATTCCAAAGGCCAAACCACCTTAACCTTCACCACAATGATTTCAACTAAACCAATCCGAAATAAATAATATAAAAACAAGCTTGGATGCCTCCAACTTCCTTCAGCAACTTTAGAGTAATCTTCCTTTCTCCACCCATCCATTAAGAGTTCTAGGAGAAATCCCATCTCCATCCTTGACCCTTTGGGAATTTTCCTGATACCACTTCAACTGAGATCTAAGCATACTATCCATCCAAAGCTTAATCAAAATAGAGAACCCACTATGTCATGGCTATCCAAGAAATGGAAAGGAAAGGATGAAACCACTGCCAATCTACTCATATCCCATGCCAATGATAGGAAAATACCCAAAGAACCACATACATTCACTATGTATCAAAATCTCAATAAGGAAATCACACATGAAACCTATTACCTACAATGAACTTCGACAGTAGCTACTAATTAAACCTTCTTTTCTACTGCCCACAATTATTTTCCTTGTCCTTTGCTTGCTTCTCTACAAGTCTAAGTAAATGCTAAGATGTTCCAAGAATGCTCTAAGTGTGTAAGAGTATAAGAGAGCTAGAATGAACAAGAGTTGAGCCAAAATATGTCAAAAGGTTGTCAATTATTTCTATGATGTATTTTTATCATTGATGTCTAGTCTCTTCATTCTCCTTTTTCTTGTTTCTTTCCTTTTCCTTCATTTTGTCTCTAATTTCTGTTGCATGCATATTTATGTCTCTTCACCTTCCTTCTATTTTACTTTATTTCCTTAGTTACATGACATTTATTGCCTCTTTACCCTTTCTCGTGCCTTTTCCAATTTTCGTTGCCATTAATAAATCAAATTTGATGTACACTATAATGTTTTCCCACTATTCAACTTGGAATATGTGTCCCATGATCTAGGTTTTATTTTATTTACATTAAAAATCAACCAAGGGTTGTTACAAACCCGTCCCCCTTAGGGAACACTATCCTCAGTGTTGTGTGATGCTTATGACCAACAAAACATAATGCTTATGTATATTTATGAACACAACTCGATGTAGTATTCACCATAAATAATTGTTGAAAAGCATATTACTTGGTTCTTGAGCATGAGATGTTTCCACTGCAGTATAAAGTATGACTCTGGATGAAATTCTCCCTTTGGTTCCACGTACAATACAAATCAACCAATCACATGATCAAGATCCTGCACATACCTCTTAAGAAATGAAACATGGAAAACATCATGGAGTTTCACTGTTGGCAGATATGTAAGTCTATAGGCCACTGATCCAATCCTCTCGAGGATCTCAAAAGGCCAGCAATATAAAGATTTCAGCATGGCACATGACCCAATCCTTAAGGAGATCCTTTTTAGCTTGATGCATAAGTACACATGCTCTCTAACTTAAAATTCCTTGAATGCTCTATAGTCATTCACATAACTCTTCTATCCTACTTATGCCCGCTTTAAGTTCCTTTTTATAACTTGCATCTCCTACTCCATCTCAACCAACATATCTGATTCAATCAACACCTAATTCAATAGATAACTCCAACTTATAGGAGTATTACAACTCTGCCCATAGAGAGCCTCAAAGGGACTCATCTTCAAGAATTTTTGATACCCATTATTATATGTAAAATATCCTAGTGGAAGATATTCCTACCACTTCCTCTGTTGATGCATGACATACATTCTCAACATATCTTGAAGAATCTTGTTAAACCTCTTTATATGTCCATCTGTCTATGGATCATAAGTTGTGATGAAAGCTAACTCATTCCCCAAGCCTGCAAAAACATCCTTCCAAAACCTAGAAGTGAGTTTGGCATCTTTGTCTTATATAATCTTATTGTGATCTCCATGCAACCTCACTATCTCCTGGATCAATATCTATCCACCTCACTAGCTTAATTAGTATACTTCACTACAATATAGTGCGCTACCTTATTGAACCTATCAACCAAAATTATGACAAAATCATGCCACCTTGATGTCCTCAGAAATGCTATAGTAAAATCCATGGAAATGACCTCCTATTTCCATTCTGAAATCAAACTAGGTTGTAATAGACCAGCTGGACCCTTGCAATTAGCTTTCACCTGCTTATAGTCCAAATACTTTACAACAAACTTGACCAACTCTTTATTCAAATTTGACCAATAATATAACATCTTAACAACTTTCAATGTCTTCTGGTATCCTAGGTGGCCCAAATACGGACTAACATGAAAATGCCTCAAGATAAGCTCCTTCAACTTGATGTTATTTGACACATATATCCTGCTCTTGAATCTGATGAAGCCATATGTTGTGAGGTGATACTCCTCATCCCTATCACCCTACTGCAAACTCTTCTTTAGTTGTTGGTACTTCTCATCATGTTTCCTTGCATGCAAGATCCATTCCTGCAAATCTATCCCATAAGAGCTCATAGCTAAAATGTGATTTACCTGCACTCTCCTACTAAGAGTATTCACAACCCCACTCTCCTTTCCCTTAATGTACCTAATGTCAAAGTCAAACTCATTGAGATTAGACAATCATCTTGCTTTCCTGCAATTAAAATTGGGTTAGTCAAATAAGTACCTCAATCCACTGTGATCACTCATTAGAATAAGCCTCCTGTTAAGGAGATAATGTCTCCACATCTTCAATGCGTGAATGATAGTTTCCAACTCAATATCATGAGTCACATAGTTCTACTCATTCTCATTAAACTTCCTTAATTCATAAAAAACTAATTTTCCTTCCTACATCAAGACTCCACTAAGTCCTTCCTTGCAATGATTTGTATACACCACAAACTCCTTATCAGGATCTACAATCTTCAAGGGTGGAGCATTTCTAAGCAAATGCTTCAACTAGTCAAAGCTAATTTCACACTCCTCAATCCATTCGATCTTCTTTCCTTTTCTCTACAAATATTTAATAAGACAGTTAATATTCAAGAAGTTCCTTATGACCATCCTATAATCACTACTTAGTCCCATGAATGATCTGACTTCAACCACATTCCTAGGAATTGGGAACTCCATGATAGCTTAATGAATCTAAGACTAAAATAAATCGCACTTGCTAAGCTTAGCATACAACTGATCTTGAGCATTTGTAAGACCAAAAGGAGCCAGCACAAACTCATAGTGCCCATACCTTGTTTGAAATGCAGTCTTGTAGATGTATTCTTCTTTGATGCACGCTTGATGCTATCTTGATCTCAAACCAAAATTTGTGAACATTGTTCCTCCCTTCAACTAATCAAACAAGTCATCATTCCTTGAAAAGGGATACCTATTCTTGATAGTTACCTTGTTCAACTTCTTGTAGTCAATGCACAATCGGAGAGTGCCATCCTTCTTCCTTAGAAACAACACTCATGCACCCTAAGGAGACACACTTAGACTTATGTTCCCTTATCAATATTTTGTTTAAACTGCAACTTCAATTCCACCAACTCTAGAGTGCTCATCCTGTAAGGTGCTCTAGATGTTGATGTTGCTCCTGGTATTAACTCAATAGAGAAATCCACTTCTCTATGAGGCACTAACTTTGGAATCTCTATAGGAAACACATCCTAAAACTACTACAAAACATGATACCTCTTCAAGAATTCACCATCATCAACATCCTTACCTTTATAACTAGAAACATGTACTTCCAACAATAAACATCATTTCTTGCATCTGCGCTTGTTTTCATAGTTGTAACCATTCTCAATGATGTCACCTTCTTCTTTCCTTGCAAGATTCTCCTTTTCTCATCATCATTTAGGCGCTCAATAGGCTTATCATAATAGTCCAACTTATTCATGTGAATGAACAGCCAGTCCATGCTCAAAAGCATGCTATATGGGCCCAAAAGAATCATATTTTGATGTGATGATCTAGTCATGCCACTAAGCTCAAATGCACAAGATCTCAGCTAATGATGAACTCTTCTCTTGCTCCCTGTATCCACCTGCACCAACCAAGATTTTGAATGCACTTCTTAATTCAAGCAACACTTCTACATCAGTTCAAGACTAATTTAACTATAATTCAATCCAGGATAAATCATAAAGAAACAACTTGATCAAAAACCTTACCTTCCATCTCGATAAAGGATGCCTAATGGTTTTCTTTCCTATTATCCACTGCTACTTAAATTCAAGGAATGCTTTGAAAAACATCCCCAACTTTTTATGCCTCCTAAGCACTCTAAATCTGAGGCCTGCCATCGTGGTGCAAAGGAAAATCCTCTTGCTATGTTCTCCACCACAAGTCCAACACCTCAAAGCATTTTTTCAATCACCCTTGTTCTTCTCCTCAGGTTGAGACCCATGTCCTCTCTCAATTACATTGAACTTCTTGTAAGGTACCACATTTTATGTGTCACTCACATCTTGATATCTTCCTCACTTCTTAGGCCATTTCCCTTTAGTCTTCTCATTACCTTTCCAGTCATGCTTGAACTTAGGCTTATGCTTTGACTACTCATAAAAATGCTTTAACTTCCTAATGAATTTTCCCAATGACTGAGGTTCATTAAACTCAATTTGATCTTTGAATGATAATGGAAAACCACTGATGAACCTTTTAATATTCTCTTTCTCATCCTTGAGATAAGGCACATACCTCAACAACTCTTAAAATATTCTTTTGTACTCATCATCTACCTTGGAACCCATCGTCAACTCATTGAAATCCTTGGCTCGTTCATCGTAGTATCTTTTAGACATGTACTTCTTCTTGAAGAGTCTTTTAAACTCGTACCAAATCAAATCCTCTTATCTAATTCCTCTGACATGCTTAACATATTCCCACCAAATATCTTATTTTCCCTCAACGTTGAAGATATTTATCTTGGTTTTCATGTTCTCTGAGTAATTATGCAATACAAAAAACTTCTTCATACCATGTATCCATGCTTATGGATATTCTAATTTCTTGATCTCTCCATCAAAAGTAGGAGGCTTGGATTTCATGAACTCTTATGGAAAATGCTACATCTCACTCCTCATATAATCATGTTGGCGGTGATGGTGATGATTTCTCCTGGAACCAAAGCTAGAATTGAATCCATAAGTACTACCCGTCCTCTTAGGTTTATCCAAAGATCTACCACCTCTTGTTGTATCATCTTTGTCCATCATGCGTATTCTTTGAGAACTACTACCATATGACCCATTAGTATTCTCCTCCTACCTATATCCATGATTGATCCCCAGATGTCCCTACTTCTATAAGTATGAAAGGCTATGAAGAATCATTGCATTAACTTCCGCTTCCATTTCTTGAGCCCTTGCAATTATTTCCTATGCCTCAATCAACCCGTTATTATCTGCCTTGAAACTTTGAATATATTCCCTGAGACTCCTCAGTGTATCTACTAGATCAGGGGAATACTCCTCCCCTTTCTTCTTATCTAACTTTTTCCATTCCACTAATTTCACATCAGGCCTGTAAGGAGAGTCATGTGAATTGTAGTCCACCATTTTTCTCTTCATCACTAATCTTATAGTCCTACAAACATACCATGTTAGATAAACCAAATAGAAGACATAATAAAAATGATACCTCAATGTGTCTTAGGGGAAGCTATCACATCTGCAAAAATCAATCTAGATTAGCACGATATATATAATAATAACGACATATATCAACATCATGATGCATGCATGATAATAACACAAAACTGTAACAATAGTTGTACACATGATAACCATAACCATCTCCATGTACCCTATAGTCCATTATTGTAAACCTCATTCTTATACCACCCTGTAACCACCCCAACCCATATTTACCTTCTTTTACAATCTCTCTAGGGTAAACGTGAGCTTAGTGTTACTATGACATCACCCGATCTCCATCTTCCAGTTATTTAAGTGGGGCCTGTTGTCACACAAAGTGTCCACGCACGGTGACAACATTTAGAGTAAGGGTTGCCACTCTAATCCTTACTAGCTCCATTTAGACTCTCTCCTAGACAAGTCAGGGGGGTGGTCCCTAGGGTGAATGAATAAGGGTAGCTTTTAAAACACAGGCTCTAGGAGACTTAAAGATGAACAACTTGATGGATGTGAAACAAGTCCTAGTTAACCGAGATGGATAGATCAAACAATTAAGGCAAATACAACCACAAGATAGAAATGATTTTAGACCAATGCCTTAATATTCAGTTAAATGTAATGGAAGTGACGATCATGAACGATTAAATGTAAAATGATCAAAACTTTAGAAATGCAAGATATTCTAACAACTAAATACCATCAAATTTAAATGTTAAGCAATATATGATCCTATAGTCAAAATTATTTTCTTTAATGATCCAGATCTAGGAAATTTGTTAATTTTTCTATAGTCAATCTTTGGATATGATTTTAAGCCTGCTTGAAAATAGATAAATCAATAGCATAAAATTTTCCCCTTTTTAATTTTCAAAGTCAAAAACACTTTAATATGAAAAGATACCAAGACGGAATTTTAGGTTAACAATTTAATTATTCCTTGGGAAATTTTTAATGTGCTAAGCTCATGAGAAAATTTAATGTTGTAAATGTTAAAAAAAAATTTTAACGTGACCAAAATAAATAAAAATTTTAATGGGTCATAGGCCACAATAAAATTTAAATTTTTAAATGTGAAAGTGTACGTATTTTGATTTAATTCACTCGCAATTTCAAAGTCACAAAAATTTTGATATTTTTTGTTTTTTGTTTTTTTGTTTTGTAATTTTAATTTTTTATTTTTTTAAACTCAAAATCAAAACCAAAAAAAATAAATGAAATCACAACTTAAAGAGAAAAAGAAAAGTCATAAGTTAGGCAAACAAAATTAATTTCTTAGAAAAAAAACCAAAAATGAAATGAGGTGTAAATAAAAAAGAGCAACCAAAAAGAAGAAAAGGAAAAAAGGAAAAAGAAAACCTAAGGAAATAAACCCAAGTGAATAAGAGAAATATGAATCATATTATATTTCCAGGTAGCATGGAGACAAAGGAGAGCTTGACTGAGGAGAGCTAGGATGTAGGTGGAGGGAGCCTAGGCGGAGGATGAATGAGCCACGTGGGATAATGAAAGTGAGATTGTAGTTTTGTTCGACAACGAGAGGAGTTGGAATACAAGGAGGAAGAGTTGTAAGGGTCACAGGTTGAGAGGGAGCTTCGAGATCGATGCAAGGAGAAATGATGGAGATGAATTCTTTGGAGGACTACAGTGAAGAGCCTAGGCATAGGAGCTATGACTAAGGGATGGAGAGGTGGTTTATGGAGATGGAGAAGGCAACATAACAAGGATGAGGAATGGAAATGCAGGTTGAGGGAATCGTGGTAAAAAAATGGACGTGAAGGACTGGAAACGAAATATTCTTTGGGATGAGGAGTTGTGAGGTTGCAGATTGAGGGAGGAGATTCAGATGGGGAGAATGTAGTGATGGCAACAGACAGGGTTTGGAGGAGTTGCAACAGTGTAACAAATAAATAAAAATATTGAAATTTATAGCAGATGGAAAACCCCAGACATCAGAGAAACAAAGGCTTCTAGGCAGCAAATGGTAGCCTAAAAAACTCCAGAACAAAACCATGAAAAATTTAATTTCAAACCAGTACACTTCTGCTTTAGATTTCTTTATAAAATCCAGAGATTTAATTTTTCGAAACCCTCGAACTGTAAAAAGGAATAATGCCTCTACAAGATGATACTAAGACCAGATCTTACCCTCTAGGGCCTACATTGAGGTTCAAATAAAAATTTCCTTTCAGATCTGTCCCTGTAATAACATAAACAAAACACCAAAACAATATATACAATGATGAAATTAGAAACCCTAAACACCCAGTTAGATTATTGCAATAATTACAAATTGAAGGCTCTAAGTAGCTAGATCTATCATTATGCCGCACAACAATTATTTTATTTTATTTTATTTTAAAAGGAGGTGCTAACTCGAAACCCTCATGCATCACAAAAAAAAAAAGAGCTTATGATAAGCCCAAAGTTAATTTAGCTGGGCTCTTCAGGAAATATAGATCGGGAATTGGCTGGTCTAACTCAAAACTTCCCCTAAACCCATTTATTTAACTCAATATTTCCCTGTAAAACTTGATCGGACCATTAAAAATAGAGCAAGAAAATAATAATTGAATTTAGAAAAATAGAGATACCTGCTATTATGTTCATATTTTAAATTATTATTCAAATCCCAACAACTGAGCAAGATACCTGTACTCAAATCACTCTTTAGAAGCTATCATCAATGGCTTTAGAAAAAAATATGCATGAAATAAAAAATCTTACAACATTCCAATGAAGTGTAAGACTAGCATAATTTAACCGCAAAGGCTTTCTTTATTATTCATAAAAAAGATTACATCAGAGCTTCTTGTTAAGCACACGACTCAAAGATTGGATGGATTGACTCACAAATGAAATCCTATTTAAAGATAAATCATCCAAAGGCTAGTTTGATTGATCCTCATCAAAATAATCTCGATTGTTGATAGTCATCAAAATATCTTTTAATCTCATCTGTCGAAATATTTTATTTTTGAGGAAATTCGATTTTTTCATTTAAATGCACTTTAATTAACTCAAAAATAGAATTTTTGAGTTAGTTTCCCCAAAATTTGATTTTGACTTAACCCCCATGGATCAAAGGTTTAAAGTTTATTAAAATAAATAATTTACCTTAGTCCTCGGACCTCTTAAAATTTAATTTTTTAAGACCGACAAATTTTGTCTTTGGAGAATTTAATTTACATAGGACTTGGAATTAATTAAATTTTTGGCTAAGGATTTTAATTAATTTTGGGCCAAAAAATTTAATTAATTAACCTACGAGGGGATGAATTATTTTTCCAACCCTTAAATGTTTTGCCACGGTTTTCTAATTATTATGGGTCATGCACTAGACATTTAACATCATGATTTACATATTTTTACATCATAAAGGGGGAAAACCCATTTGTTACAGACCCTCACATACTACCCATTTCTGCGACACAAGTATAATCTAGCAGACCAAGCAATTTGTAATAAAATAATATAACCGAATAGTTAGGATTATTCCTAAATTACTTTTACATAGACTCGATCTAGAACACTATTACTCGCCTAAGATCTTAGTGAAAAAACCTATTCCATATTTGGGTTAATACTGGAGGGAAGCACTCTATCGACCATCCAAAAATGGATCAGTGAGATAGAAAACCTCCCAGAATGAAGATTTTCACTATAAAGGTAGGTTTACCTTGGTTTTTACATACATGACACAGTTCTACTGAGATTGTTTACATTATACACATGTAGAATGGGTTTACATGACATCTTGGAATTTAGGCTGATGATGATAGCTAGACGGCACAGACACATCGATTAGGCTCTATCCCTTTTGTGAAAAAAGGAGGTGTACTGATATGGGTCTTTGATATGTAGTGCTCAACAAGGTTTTCCAACCAAAAGCATACTGTCATCACTCAGGGGCACTATATCACCCAGGTGTCAGACAATAACCAATGGTGATCAATCCCCAAGTGATAACTTTCTCTTATTAAGATTTACACCCAAATTGTAGGCTTGACACACTATGCATGAAATTGGAAGGTTTCAACCGCATGCATAAGTTTTCCTCCATGCAGATGCAACTGCATTTCTCCAGTTTAGAGGGTGCAGTTACGAGATCAATGCCACTTTTTCACGGCTAACCTATAGGCCATTGCTCATAAAAACACAAAAATATTCATAACTCATTCTAGAATGACAAGTATGTTACACTAAATACTAGGGATAGAACTTGCTCAAACATATCAGTGACATGATATTTTTTTGTCAAACATGTAATACGAATAGTAGCTACAAGTCATGAATGCATATATAATCATGATCTTCTTAACTTTATTAGACAATCATCAAGAAGGCTTTGAAACTAGCTGCAACAACACTTGTTAGCCGATGCATATATTAACCATTCAATAACTTATTAAATCATGAATGAGATCCATATCAAGAGAATATCATTCAACCATGCTTATAACCAACATATAACTAGAATAGAATCCATGACAAACAGACAATAATATCAACATAATAACTAGTACATGTTCCCATTCATCACAATAAGAAAATAGCTCATATTGAGATATGCAAATGACAATCAAATTAGGGACTTCCAAGTACCACTCACCATAGATTGGGTTGAACCAAATATCTCTTTTAGCGAATCACCCTTGTACCATATTCCAAGCATGAATGTGGAATCATATGGGTTAAACTAAAATCGAACCTACTAGGGCTTCTAGAGGCCAAACCACGTTGACCCTTAACCATAATTATTTCACCTATATCGGTCCAGAAATCACTAATATCAAAACAAGCTTGGATGCCTTTAAATTCCTTTACTAAATCTAGAAGAATTTTCCTTTCTCCACCCACTTGTCAAGAGTTGTAGGAGAAAACCCATTTCCACCCTTGACCCTTGGGAATTTTCCTAAGACAACCTCAACCGAGATCTAAGCCTACAATCCATTAAAATCTTAATCAAAATATAGAACCCACTAAATCATGGCTATTTAGGAAATCGCAAGGAAAAAATTAAACCACTCTGAATTTAGGAAAATCTCATGCCAATTATAGCAAAATAACCAAAGAACCACATTCATATACCATGCATCCAAATCTCAACAAGGAAATTACACATACAACCTGTTACCTGGAACGAACTTTGGCTGTATTTTTTTATTCAACCTTCTTTCCGATGCCAACAATTCCTTTACTTTTCTTGTCCTTGCTTCTCTCCAAGTCAAAGTGAATGCTAGGATGCTCCATGAATGCTCTATGCATGTAAGAGTGAAAGACATCTAGAATGAAAAAAAATTGAGCCAAAAACTGTCAAAAAGTTGTTAAGTGTTTCTATGGTGCCTTTTTATCATTAATGCCTAGTCTCAACCTTTTCGTTTTCCTTTTTCTTTCATTTTCCTTCATTTTCTCTCTAATTTCCCTTGCATTCATATTTTTGTCTCTTCACCTTCCTTTTCTCATATTTTCTTTTATTTCCTTAATTAAATCTCATTTATTGCACATTTACCTTTTCCAATGCCTTTGTCAATTTCCACAGCCAATAATAACCCATAAGTGATGTCCACTATAATGTTTTCCCACCATTCAAGTTGGAATACATGTCACATGACCTTGGTTTTATTTTATTTAAATGAAAAATCAACCAGGAGTTGTTACAATAGTCACGCTAGATTTTCATATTCCTATAGACACAATAATACAAGTATGATCCCGTAATTAGTTTTATAATATCTTGAGGTGATAAATATTATTTTTATAGTAGGCATCATATGTGCTACTTGTTTGGAGAAATTGAAGGCTCGAATATCATGTAATATGTGAATCCATGGTTATTATTAGTAGTAGTGGGGGCTAGGGCTGAAGGTTTATGCTTTCTCCAAACCAACACCATTTGAAAGAATATTTCCCTGTGTTCAATTAAATAAAGGAGAATTTGAGAATTCAATAATGAGCTCACAAGATCCTTTTGAATCCCCTGTTGAGAAATTTCATGGTGATCCTAGATTTCAAAAAACTTTCAAAATCATTATAATGGCCATAATCATGTCCCTTCTTGTAGTATCTTTCATCCTTTTGCTGCACATTTATGCCAAAATAATTTGTAGAGAAGCTGTTATATTTTTCAAAGCAACGACACTGCGAAATGTGGGATTCTATCCTCAGATAATTAGGACTTTGTCCAAGTTTCCCTATAGGTCACAAAATTTCAACGATGGTCGAAACTGTGCAATGTGCCAATATGTGTTTGAGGAGAATGAGGAAGTCTGACTTCTACCCAAATGCAAGCATATTTTTCATCTAGGTTGTATTGACATGTGGCCTCTTTCACAATCTACTTGTCCTCTTTGTAGAGAAGGTGCCCAACCTAGACAATTAGTTTTGGAATTCGCAAGAGTAGAAGATGTTTGAACTGCAAGCTCATAAGAAAGTACTTAAGGGTCCTTGACAATTTGAATTCAAAGCATTGACAATATGAAAATTCCGAAGAAGAATTTAACCTACAAAACCCAACAACTATATTTTATTCGGGTATTCATGTGTAGATGAATGCATAAATGGATGAGGGAACCTCTGGAGGAAGATAATTAATTATTCTTAGACTTGAACAACCACGCAATCCTGATGGCTTCTCATCTCCCCTTGAAATCCTTCAGCATTGCACCAAATGGTTCGCAGTCATCTTTAAGATATCCCTTTGCTCACCATAGCTCACCTATGAGGATAGTGAGCATGGCTAGAGAGAGCATTCAAGTATTCCCATCAAATCATCCTTATGAATGTGATGCTGAAAAATAATGATCAGTAGAGATGATCAATCATATTTTACACTGCACAGATACTTACAGATATAAGTTTACCGACATTATCAAGAACAAAGAATTAATCAATATTGAGGTCTATTAAATGTCTATTTAGAAAATAAACACATAATGCTACTTGAGTTGCTAGACATTTGCATATATTTCATTCTTTATTTATGTTCTATTGGAATAAAAGGTATATTTAGAAAATAAATAAATAATGGTACTTGAGTTGCCAGACCTTTGCATATGATACTTTCTTTATTTATGTTTTTATGTGGTTTCTTGATTTTCTTTTCTGTTGAAACCGAGCTCCATTCATCATCGTCAAACTCTATAATGAACAAATTTATTAATCCAAACTATGGTATAAGACGAAACAAAGAAATTCACATTAACATACAAATTATTTTGTCCCCTCTGAGTTCAAACAATATGGTTGGGTCAACATGAAATTATAATTTGATCCTTGGATTCTTGAAGAAAAAGCTAATCCAATGTCTTTTTAAATTCTGATTTAATATTAATACATATATAACACTTCCACTAATTATATCTTTTGCCTTAGTATTAGTACATGTATTGCCATGTTATCTTGCATTATTGTTAGAAATGTCTTGCATTATCGTTAGAAATGTAAATAAATATTGAGAGGGGGTGAATAAATAGTGGTTACACTTATAATTGTTTTCCAATTTATTAACCTTTTAATCATTTGCAATTTGAGACACATTAGTGGAGATCAAAGCATCAAACATCAACAAAAAACCATAAGGATATTCAACACATGAGACACCAATGATTTCTAGTGGAAACACTGAAGGGACAAAAACCACTTACTCTTGTTGTGCTTATTCTCATTCTCTTATTAATATATGAATAACTTCTTTTACATGTTTCAGCTAGTCACTCCCACCTAGGAGCCACTACCCCTTTGAATGATATTGTTGGCCACCATAAGTTAGGATGTCTTTACTCACATGACTTTCCAAGCCACCACCTGTTGGAAGCCACCACTCCTAATAAGCCTCATGTAGCAACCATGAATATTCTATCTATACACTATTAATTGGAGATACCACCCGCAATATATTGTTTTATTGGACACCACCTGCAAGGACCCACCACCCCTATCTTGTTCAACGACTATTGAAGAGAGGCCACAAACTCCTTAAAGCCTCAAAGCCATGTTTTTTCTTTCATTTTCAAACTGGAATCCACGAATAACTTCATGACTCAATAAAATGTTAATCCTATTTTCAATAGATAAATATGTACAAAACAAACATTACATACAATTTTTTTTTTGATGAATGCACTAGAAACAACCATACACCAAATTATGTTCAATCATTCCTTACTTCATCTCCTCGCTCCCTGCATAAGATGTTTCCTGAAATATGCTTTTGCTACCTTTTTATACTAATTCAAGCCACTTTATAATTATTACGTCATGGTCCTCAAAACTTGCACACTCTTATCTTCTATCACACTTACTCCACCAACAATACAACCAGCCTCAACTCCTCAAATCAATCGCAAATATATGATTTGCTAGAATGATTGAAATAATAATTACAATGAGAGTAATGGAGAGTGAATCATATTTGTTCACACACTCATGATTATTATGGTATTTTTACATTTCTCCTCCTTAACCTAATCCTCCATGATCTTCATTGAATGAGAGATGCTATCAACTTTAACCATCTTCTTGAAGACTTCCTTGAAATCCTTGACCAATTACCAAGTGAAAAACAAAATTATATGCCCCTTAAATTGACTTGAGTGTGTAAAGAATCCAAGAAGCTTCACCTGCAAGGTGTAATGCACGTTTTCTTTTCGGGAAGTGAGTTATAATTCATGTTTGTCCATTGTGACCTAAGTTACCGTATTTTTCAGCGCAAAACTCAGTCAAACCTCAATCAAAGGACTTCCAACTTCTGGTGCACATTGTTCAATACCTATAGGACCTATACAAGCCTTAAAAAGTCACATTAATACCTCTAAACATCATGTCAAAGCCTCCAAACCTATTTAACTTCCTTTGCAAGCATCAATGCATCATGATAAGATTCCATCTTGCCATGTACCTATGCATCCTCCTACAACTCTGATATAAATCACCATGAGTATGGTACAATCCAGGTTAACATCATCAAAAGGAAAATAGAGCTAAGTTTCTATTGACATCAATGGAAACCGTACAATGCCAACATGTTTCCCCATTGGAATTGATGTCATCCTCAACCCGATTTCCATAAATTGATCTAACCTTTGAAGCTAATATCCATACTCTCTCCATTCTCTTTCGATTTTTTCTCCCCATTTAACATTGGTCACAAAGGGAAATACCAACACTCAAGAAATATTCTAGCAATGTTAGGGTTGAGAGAAGTACTCCCCCTTTCATGATCAACACCATGATGACTAGAAAGATGATATAAAATGATATTTTGATAATAATGAATGTCTCTCTTGCAAGGTAAACATGTAAAACAATGAACTCAATCATGTCTCTAGCTAGTACTAAGCATCCTATCATGCCGAACATCCTCCCCCTAAGTATGTAATGGGGCTGAAATCATACACTCTTTATTATTGTAGTAACAATGATGCTTCGTTGTAATAGTTGTCTTTTCCAAGTTCAAGAGACTACTCCTTATGGAATAGGACTCCAACAGACTTTGAGCAATGATATACTATGAAGTGAAATAAAAATAGAAGGGTTCATGGAGAAAATGC
Source organism: Pinus taeda (assembly GCA_000404065.3). NCBI lineage: Eukaryota > Viridiplantae > Streptophyta > Pinopsida > Pinales > Pinaceae > Pinus > Pinus taeda. Next base: position 256,610 of record APFE030306272.1, read on the forward strand.
ATGGCTGTGATAAGTACATAATATTGATATATGAATCCTCTATAAGCCTACCTGTCTCCAACCAATGACTCTATGGACCCAAGTTTACATCATTCACCCAATACAATATGGCTATATCAATGATATGCAATATAAGACATGACTTTGACACCCAATAACCCATACATTGTTGTATTTGATGACTATTGCAATACATGCTAGATATCCTGGGTCTCTCCATGACAAATACACAAAATATGAGACAATGATGGTACATGGATTTTACAACCCCACATAAGTGTGCTCTCCTCTATGTTTTCTCTATACAATAATGTAACAAAAGTACATGGCATCAATCAATAATAATATGTTCTCTATGCAACAATTACAATAGGACTGCAATACGAGGCATATGATAGCACATGGCTACTCTTAACTGATATTTATGGTTGGGAATTACAGAGAGGGGTGGTGAATCAATAATTCAAAAATATTTACTTTTTTCTCAACTTAATTTTCTTCTTATGCAACTAATGGTTTATTTTCATGCTCTGTTATTATTGAATTCCTCTTGCAGGTGTGAAAGGGAGAAATTTTGAAGATTTATTTATCAACAATTCAAGAACATTCACACAACATTCAAGAACCCACACACTAAGACACCACGTATAAGTGGAAACCCCGAAGGAAGAAACCCATGAATTTTATGCTGAAAGTGATGTGAAGACAAACTGATACTCCTTATTACATCATATGTTGTATAGGAACCAACGTACAAAAGGATCCTATCTCAAAAGAAGCTCTAACTCCCACAAATTTTTTGCAAGATATAACCCAGAGGAATCTCCTACCTCAACAAGTCACCACCCATTCTTTTTCAAGCTACAATATAGAAAGGGAAATAAATCTCTCAATCAAAACATCAAGTCACAAATTATGGTTACCTCATTTACAATTCTATTGTCAAGTTTATTGTTGCATTGCTTCTCCTTTTCAACTTTGTGTTTTTGTCGTTGCTTCTCATCAACTTTCTTATTCATATTGTTTAACCTTTTGTAACAACCCTGGTGAAGATTTCATGTAAAAATATATAAATACCACAGATGATGGGACATGTATTCCAAGCTAAATGGTCAGCAAGACATTCTAGGGGATGTTCATTTGGTTTTTTATGGCTAAGGAAAATGGCAGAGGCAATGACTAAGGCATTAAAGAGGCAGAAATGTATTTTGGCACATTTATTTATAAAAATAATGGAAATTAGGAGAAAAATTAGGTGAAAGGTCATAGGTTGCATGTGGGGAGGAAAATGAAGGAAAATAACTGAAATTAGGAGAAAAAGTAGGTGAAAGGTCACAGGTTGCATGTGAGGAAATTGAAGGAAAATGATGGAAAATGAAGAAAATAGAGGCCTTGCTAATAAAACATCTTATGAGGATCAATGGGAAAGACTTGATCAGTTCAATTTTGGAGCTCTCTCATTATTATGTCTCTCTCTCTCTTGTACTCTTGGATACTTAGAGTTTTCTTCGAGCACTCTTGGAGGGTGTGGCATACTTGATTCTTGGTGCAAGAAGGCAAAGGAAGAACATGAAAGCACAATAAGGCATCAACATCAATAGCTACATCATATTTCCTTGCAGGTATCCAGTTGCATGTATGATTTATTCACTAGTTTTGACATGCATGGCACATGCATATGGTTTCTTAGTTGTGATCTATCATTGGCATGGAGGATTGCCCGGATCAACAATGAATTTGCCTAGCCTTGCCATTTCCTAGATAGCCATGGTGATTGTGGGTATACTTTCATTGCTTTGTTTTGATTTTTTATCATTTTTCTATAGCTTGGGTTGAGTTACTAGTCCTAGAAGCCCTGGTTGAACAAACACTCTGGAAATCCTGTAACAACTTGGGTTGAGTTACTAGTCCTGGAAGCCTTGGTTGGACAAATTCTCTGGAAGCCCTTGTTGGGTTGAGTTGCTAGTCCTTGAAGCCTTGGTTGGGTAAACACTTTGGAAGCCCTCTATAAGCTATGGGTTGAGTTATTAGTTCTAGAATCCTTGGTTGGACAAATGCTTTAGAAACCCTGGAAGGATTGGATGGAGACCAATCTGATGATGGCTTTTGGTGATATCCGACCATGAGGTGGAATCACTATTTTATGGGTTGACGTGGGTGGCCTCTGGAAGCCTTGGATGATTTTTTATTGATGTGTTCTATGAGATCCCGCATTCATGCTTGGAATATGGCACGAGGTTGATTGGCTGAAGAGATACTTGTCTCAGCCAATCTATGGTCGAGTGGAACATGGCATTCCCATCTTCGGTTGGTTCATTGCATTTATTAACGAAAACAAATTCATTCCCTTGGTTTTCATGTGCGATTGTACTGATGTATATATGGATTTTGATGGCTAATATGTTTATTGTATTTCTGTTACTATTACATTGTTTATATGCATATTTACCCTAGAGGTTGTTACAGAGTGGTATCAGATCATGGTTCAAACACTTGGACTGGATGGGCTCTATCAAAGGTAAAATGAAGAACAAAGGTTAATTTTTAGACCTTTCTGTCATATCTATTATAAGTTTCCTTCTATGGAATATTAGAAGTCAAAAATTTGTCCATACTGAAGGTAAATCCCACTGATAATGTGGTAAACATTTCAGATATTGGTTCACAATACTTTAGGAATTATGATCTAAGGAAGATGACCTTCCTGAATGCACCTGAAAACAGGTCATGTTGGCATTTCTGTAATAACGTTTCTTCTATAGGCTTTCAGAAGCTGAAAAATCGTCCACATTGAGGGGAAATACCAATGATTATGTGGTAGAAATTTCAGATATTGGGTCATGATAGTTCAAGAGATATAAGTAGAGGGAGTCGAGCCTTCTGAATGCTCCTAAAATCAGGTCTCAAATAGGTCACACTGACATTTTTTTTATAAATTTTATTCTGGGCATTCTCAGGAGCTAAAATTCTTTCCATGGTGAGGGGAAATCCAACTGATATTGTGATAAAAATTTCAAACATTTATTTGCTATACTTTAGGAGATATGACCAGTGTAAGTCGAGATTTCTGGATACTCCTATAATTGTGCACCAAATAGGATTGTGTTGGTATTTTGTTATAACTTTCATCTATGAAATATCATAAGTTGAAACTTGAACCATAGTGAGGAATAATTCCACTCGTCATATGATCCAGTTTCCATAACTTAGACTACTACAGTTTAGGATATATGCATTGAATCATTCACTATAATAGTTTACATGCAAAGTGTTTGATGAAAAGCTCAAATGGTTCAATGATTAATTCCATACAAACTGTTTGGTAAAATGCCCTAATGAGTATGTTGTTTATGGTTGGGGATGGTATTGATGTGTAATAGTATTCTTGTAGTTGATGTATGCTTACTTGTATGCAAATAGTTTTCTATGTTAGTTTGCATGTAAAGTGTTTGAAGAAATGCTTACATGCAAATGTAATATTATAGTAGTAGTATGAAGAAAATGTAAAAGTATGGTAATTGTTTGAAGAAAATGTTATTTTTTAGATGGGATAATATTTTGGTATGATTATATGGATTTAGCTTATCTATGCCTATTTTCATGCAAATAATTTGAAGAATTGTATGTAGGGAATTTGAAAGGTTGCATACAAGGAATTTGAAAAGTTGCATGTAAGGAAATGGAAAAGTGGCATGTTTTTAGTTATTATGTTACAAGTGGAATAAGTGCAATGTTTTTTACTTAGTCTCATACAAATGTATGAGAAATAAAAATCAATTTCTTTTCAAGTGTAGTTAAATTTAGTAGAGCTTTGGAGATCCCATTTCCATAATTGGACATTGGAGATTGGACCATTGTTGTAGCTTCCTCCTACTCCCTTAGTGTCGACCATGGAAAATTTTAGGGGGGAATTTTTGCCCTTGGGTGAAATTAAGGGGTTTTGTATTTTTACTGGCGAATATTTTGTATCACAGTACCATTGTTACAAATCGGCTCAAATTTATTTTATAAAAAAATTAGGTATGGAGGTTAGCCCACCTTATTTTAAGGGAGAGAGTAAAAAAAGTAAATTTAGCCCTTGAAATTAGGAGTTACATCTTTCCATTCGCCCTAATTTTCAACAATAGGTATTTATGATAGTTATTTCACCCTCCACATTTGGTGTAAAAAACGTTTTTTTCTTTCATTTTCATGTATTTCATGGTATTGGGATTAATTTCGAGAAAATGACCTTAATTTTTTAGAACAAATGGTCAAAAAAAATAATTCATTTTATTTAAAAATTCGAGTCTCTTATTTTCATGTTTATTTAAAGATTGAATAATGTTCTTGCCATATTCCAAGTTTGCATCTGTTTAGTCATAATCATATAAATAATAATGGAAAACATTTTTTTTATATTTACTCCATAAGTCACCTTATATTTACATGTAAATAAATAAAAATAAAAATAAAGTGGAGTATGGTAAATAAATAAAACCTCTTTTTATACTTACTCCAAAATTATGGTAAATAAATATTAATATAAATAAACTAGAGGTATGGTAAATAAATAAAACCTCTTTTTATATTTAGTCCATAACCCTCTTTCTATTAAGAAGGCTGAAAAAAAGGTTTTATTTAAGGGAATCCTATGGGCCAAATACCATATTTATAAAAGAGGTTGGTAAATTAATAAAAATATAAATAAATGAGAGGTATGGTAAATAAGTAAAACATTTTTTTTTTTATTTTTACGCAAAAGTCACATTCTATTTAAAAACCACTCAAAAGCTGTGTTATATTTAGGTGAAGCCTATGGGCCAAATACCATGGGCCAAATTATTATTAATACCATGCAAAAAACATTATTAACCCATTATTAACCCTAATATTAGTATTAATAAAAAATATGGCACATGGTATTCACGTGGAATGTAGGCTATTTAAAGGGGGAATTAAATGAGCATAGATCCATCTTTACTCTGGATCTACTAAGCCCGGCGAGGGATAAAATATCGTGAAAAAATATTTGATCCTCAGGCTTGGTAGATCAAGGGTAAAAATGGATCTTGTAATTTAATGTCACTTAAACATTTTAATCTGGTTAAAATAAAAAAAATAAAAAATAAAAATCAATTATTAATTTTATTAATTTTTATAAATTACTAATAGTAGTTTTTAAGCTCCAAGTTTATGATAACCCATGGTATTGACCCATGGTAATATCATGGTATTCATGTGAGCATAGACTATTTAAAGGGGAAATTCTATCAGCTTAGATCCATCTTAATTCGGCGTCTACCAAGTGATGAGAGGGATAAATAGATTTCATCCCTCTAAGAGTGGTAAGAGTGGTAGAAGTGGAGTTAAGATGGATATAGGTTGGCTTTTCTGACAATGAAGATATTAAATAGACTTAGAAAATTATATTATAAAAAACATCTTAAGGTGAATGGTTAAAGCTACATTTAGTCACTTCACAAAATTTAGTAGAAAATACCAATATCTCCATTAATATTGGTTTTTCTGATTTAACAAAAAAAACTCAAAACAGTGAAATCTTATCACTCTTTCCGCATCACCCTTGGAGAAGAGAGATAGTCAATGCCCAGATTTCCCACCATTTTCAAACGTTCTCAATATGATATCTTCATGAAAAAGTTAAGGTACTGATGTTGGATTGGTTGTTTGAAAAATATGCTGGTTTGTACAATATTTCATCTTCTCTTTTATTCTTAATTTGTCGTAATGATCTATAGGGGTTGGTTTGTACAACCTGTCATCTTCTCTATTTTTCTTAATTTATTATAAAGATCTCTAGGGGTTGGGCCAGTGCACCATATGAGGTTGGGCCAGTGCACCATATTGTCCTAAAAGATGGAGATTGTGCACCAAAAAGGAAATTAATCCACATGTTACAACGTTGTTAAAAAATGCAAGACATATGAAGGTAGTGAATTATGCTAATAAGCAATTTAGATTGGGAGAGACGTAATTAAATTTTATTATTTGGTTGAAGATTAATCTACATGTATATATTAATATATTGATTGGAAGACTTCTGCCAGCAGCCACTTCATTCCATTAGATCCCCTTCAAGCCTTTGGGATACCTACTACTTTATTATATTATATAGTTGGGGCTTGCTACTTGTTGGCGTTTTGGGGTAAACAAAATGTGTTTTTTTTTATCTCGCAGTTGGAGTCTATGGAATAAGAAAGAAATTTGATAGCTTAACAAAAGTGGTACAAAATATGTCTTTTTTATCTCGTAGTTGGACTCTATGGAATAAGAAAGAAATTTGATAGCTTGACAAAAGTGGTAGCCTAACAAAAGTGGTAGAGAAAAGATTAATCTCTCCTACCTTGACAAAATTGGTGGTCAAGAGCAACACCTACAAGAACTTTGTTGTGGAATATTATCAGAACTAATAGAAGGATATGAAAGAGTGTATAGTGAGAACCTTGACAAACACGGCCACTGAAACTTGCAACATTGTTTGTAGGAAGAGAAAATTATGTTTCTTTTTTCCAAACATGTATGTTAGTATATTACGATTTAGTGAATATGTTTTCCTATTATCATGTATGGTTTCATACTTTAACAAAACATTCGCCAAGACATCACTTTTTATTATTTAGTAAAATATTTTCCAAGATTTTACAAGATTTTATAATTCGCCATGACTTTACAAGATAATATAATCCAGTGGGAGATTCGCCAATTTTTTGTATATACATATTATATTATTGATAAAATCACCTCCCATTTTTCCTATGTATCATGGGGATTCACCATTTATTATACATATAAATTTAGGGTGCTTCTTAAAATTTTCCCTAGTGTGGACCATGGATAGTAAGGGGGCATTGTTATAGGTTGTTGGTATTGGTGAATTTTGATTTCAAATTAATAGACACAATGTCTTGATTTTTGGAACATGTGACTAATTGTGTATGAATTATATGTCGCTTACATGTTGATTTCATGATACTTATTTACATCCTTGATGTTAGGTTACATTTTTGAATATTTTGATTACATGTATCAGTGTTATAGGTTGATTACAAGAATTGATCACTTATGTTTGACTACATGCATTTATGCACAGGTGTAGTTGATTTGGCATTGCTTATGCATATTGTTGGTTGCATGTGGCAATGTGTACAATGGAGTAATGATTGTTGTTATGCATATATGGTTGTGGCTATGATTATGCATGTATAGTAGGTCAAACATGCCTTGTGAAATCACTGTATGTAATTTAGGTCATTGTCATGTTATTGGTTGCTATGATGCTAATGAGCTAGTTGAGATAGAGTAGGAGATGTAGATAATCATAATTAGGTTGCAACATTGGACTTTTAGGTAAAAGAAGATCGTCACACAGGTATTGCATGATCGGTATGCATGTATGTAAGTTAAGGGTTTTTATATACATTAGGTTTATGCACGTGTTTTGAAGTTATGCTTACATTCCTGATAGATGTTTGTTAATTAGTGTAGTTATATGCACATGTGTCAGATAGTCAAGAATGATAGTAACCTGTAGCTATATGCATTTTTATTTTTGTTTTATATTAGATAAATTGATGGTTATGCTATATGTTGTTGATGAGTATGTTATAGGTTAACTTGTTGATTGTTATATGACAATTTGTTTGATGATTTGGTTTTATGTTGTTGATGAGCATGATATATAGCTTATTGTTGTTATATGCTATTAACTTGATGATTAGGGTTATTTCACTGAGATATTGATGTTATAATTTGGATTGGTCATATGAGTGATGGTTATGTTCATTGCCTTAAAGATATTGATGTTATATGTATTATGTTAACCTGGTTTGACTTATGCAGATGGTTATGGTTGTGATATTCAGGTATGAACTGACATATTTGTGATATGGTGTCATACTAATCTATATTTAATTTTCACATGTGTGAAGGATAATTGTGTATGAGTTTACAATGTGAACATTGTGGTTAGGTTTTGCTATGGATATCATGATATTATGAGTGATTGAGTTGACATGTAAAATTATATCTTGCTAACTAGATTGATAATGCAGACAAGAGAGCTTCCCCTAAGGTACACTAATGTATGAGTTTGCTTATGTATTATACTTGGTGTTTCATAGTTGATTACGTCGTCTATTTGGTATTTGAGTGTTTGGTGCCTATTATGTTGTCTAACTTATTTATTTAACATGGTATGTTTGCGAGTTGGTTGAATGTTTGATGAATTGCATAATATGAGTATGTGTTCCAATGATCTTGTTTTAAGATGATAGTACTAACATGTATGTGTTGAGACAATTGATATGTACTTCAATGTAGTTGATAGTTGTAGCATTATGTCAAATAACTATGGATTATGACATGATTGTTTGTAAAAGTTGATTTCAAATTGATAAATATGATTGTTCTAATATTTGGAACATGTGGTTGACATGTGTGAGCAGTTGTAGGAAACATGCTTGGTATTAGTATGACAAGGTAATATTTGATGTGTTCATATCACTAATAGTCGGGTGATGTGATAATGCATAGTAAGCCTCGATTGCAACAAAGTAAAAATGGTAAATTTGGGAAATAATTCCTTTGGCTATGTTTGGGAACCTAATACCAAACGAATGAGTGCCTTGCATACATGAAGTCTTCTTAATTTTGATTTTGTCTGACATTATGTGGATATGTGCTATATTCATGAACATGCACTTGACAGGTATATTAGCTAGTCTTTAGCTACAAGTGGATCTGTTAAAGGATTGGAGTCCCTTGAGAGATGGCATGGATGTGTTCAGTTGTAAGCAGCATTCTTGGCACAATAAGATGATGTAATTGATGTATTATTATGCTTAATTATACATTAAAAGTTATGTGTTTATGACAATATGATGATTGCATGAATCGTGAAGAAGGCTTAAGTTGAGATTTCCCTTGGATGCACTGGGAACCATGGGGATTGAATCGTGGTGTTTGTTGTTAGTCTTGTGCTTTTGGTATTTTATGAATTGTTGAGCTTGATTTGCGGCTTTATTTATGTCTATTGTATGGCCATACCACTTTGTTTGCAGAGTCATGCTGCTTGGTGTTTATGGTCTTCTTCTTGTTTGTTTCTTGTCTTGCCTTTTATGTTTTGAGTCTTGGGAATTGGTTGGGAAAGAGGAAAGTTACTATAGCTCAAGGAGATCTATGTGGTAGCCAAGAGGTGATATAATATTGAGATGGAGCTTTTTGTATGAGTAAGCGCAATAGAAGGTAAGACTATGACAGTCAGTTGGACTAGTTGGGTCCATTGTGGTAAATGGACAAAAGTAGTGCAGACATGAGAAAGGTAACTAGAAAAGGTAAAGTAAATGGATCAGAGGTGTCATATACTTTGGCTATGTTGGGAATTATTTCTCTCAATGCCTGTGCATAAATAAGGAATTTCTCTTAACCTAGACCATATGTTATCTGGTAATTATTTTCTGATCATCATTATGTTGAAGTTTATATATGTATACATGTACTAATGTATGTCGTTGTGTAACACGATCATGATTGTTTTATGCTAACATTTATATTTGTATGTATGTATCCATGTGTCTATGTTACTGTCTGACAGGGTTGTTAGGGATCATTCTTATGGAGGAATGATTGTTTATGCAGAAGAACAACATGAAGAGGTTCCTAGTCTTACAAGGAATCAATTGGGAAGAGTAGTCATGACAAATATACGAGGCCAATATCATATGGATATGAATTGATATTGTATACTTGTATTATGCCTATGTTTATGTTATTACATGTAATGTTGAAGGATAAATCAACCAAGTGAAAGCAGTGTGGTTTGCGACATGCTAGGGATAAGCATGGATAAGACAGCGAAAGCAAGGTTTCTTGGTAAGGACAATATGGTTTTGGATGTTTGGTACTACTATTGTGCATATATTGTATATGATGTACATGTTGCATCTGTGATGATTGTGCACATGTAATATTGAGCATGTGTAGTGGGTATAAATGCTGTTTATGCAATGTTATGTACAAGGTGTTAGTACATATAATGTTGTATGAATGGTTCATATTAAATACTGGGTTTAAATGGTGCTATGTACATGTTCGATATGCGGTATTGTGTATATATTGTACTGTGTGCATGATAGTTATGCAGTGTGTTGTGAATATGGAGCTATGCGCATGTTGGATATGCAGTGTTGTGTACAGATGATGCTATATATGTGTTGCATGTGTAATGCTAGGTACAAGTGGTGTTGTGTGCATGTGGTACATTGGTGCTATGTACATATGGTGTGGTGTTCATGATTGTACAAGAGGTGTTGTGTGTGTGTGGTGTTGTGTACATATTGTACAAGTGGTGCTATGTGCATGTGGTGCTAGGTACATGTTGTGCAAGTGGCATTATGTACATGTGGTTTCGCATACATGTCGTGCATCTGGTATTGCGTACATGTGGTATTGTGTATGCATTGTGTAATGGTGTAGTGTACATGTGGCATTGTGTACAAGTTGTGTAGGTGGTGCCATGTACATGTGATGTTGTGCACACATTGTGTAGATGGTGTAGTGTATCGGTGGTACTATGTACATGTTGTACATATGGTATTGGTGTACATGTGGTAGTGTGTGCATGTTGTACATATGGTATTGGTGTACGTGTGGTATTGTGTGCATGTCATCCATGCTATATTATTGGCATGTGGTATTATGTATGTGCATCATGTAGTTGTGGCATTGCATCATGTGTATTTGTTGTGTTGTAATTTGTGTAGGTACATGTATTGGGTGGTATTGCACATCGGGTATAGATAGATGCACTGTGTTGTACACTGGGTGTAGGTGTATGTGTTGTATGTCAGGTGTACATGCATGTGTTGCATGGAGTTACATGTCGTATATGGTCATATGTGTGCGATGCACACTATGCATATGTGCACATGGTTGAGGAGAAGGAACTAGATATTTTTCGGGTGTGGCAACCAATCCAATGTGTTACAGAAAGAACCAAGGTAGAAGTAAGGATCAATGAAGGATAAGTATCAGTATTGTATTTCGGTTTTAGTATGCATGTGATTTATGATTTTGGCCCATGATGGTTACATGTGATCTATGATTTTGATTTATGATGGTTACATGTCATTTATGATTTTGATGGTTATGTTTGAGCTAACGGATGTAATATTTTTATACATGTTGACTTGGTCAAATATGCTAGTTTGACTTATTGCGATAGGAAGCAAACATGATTGCAAATGTACCGTATTGATGAGCTACCAACGAGGTATGATGTGAATTTATTTTAATTTGTTTTAAAATTGATGGAAGCTATGTTCGTGGTACATGAATCATGAACATGCTCAGTTGGGTAGTTGAAATCAACTACAAGAATTAGCAGCTTGATATGGTGGTTTGGTGGTTTCTTATGGTGGTTTGGTAGTTGCTTTATGATGGTTTAGTATTTGATTTATGTTGATTTAGTATATGCTTTATGGTGATTGATATATGCTTTATGATGGTTGATATATTCTTTATGATGAATTGTTATGTGCTTTATGTTGGTTGATACATGCTATATGATGTTTTGATATATGACTTATGATGTTTTGATATATGCTATATGATGATTAGTTTTTGTTTGGTATATGTTTGGTATATGATTTGGCATATGTTTTGGTATATATAATTTGATGATGTTTTTATATCTACACTCATGTATGGATGTAAATACTGTAACGAGCTATATTATAAAGCTCCACTGTGCAGTATGGGTGTAATGCTATTATGGTATCATGTGGTTATGTTATCATGATGTTATGATGTCATATGAGTTTTCTTAAGTAGAATTATCATTATAAATACCGTAATGATCTGTGCTATAAAGATCCACTATGCAGTATGTTGTCATGTCATTATGATGTTATGTCTTGAGCAGTTATTTCATTGTAAATACTGAATCGAGATTGGTTATACAAATTCATGAGTAGTATGTCTTCTTTCAACATGCGGCTGAGGTATATGTGTGATTGAACACTGAGGATGGTGTTCCCCCAAGGGGGAGGGTTTTGTAACAGCTCTGGTGAAAACTTCATGTAAAAATATATAAATACCACAGATGATGGGACATGTATTCCAAGCTGAATGGTGGGAAAGACATCCTAGGGGGTGATCGTTTGGGTTTTAGTGGCTAAGGAAATTAGAAAAGGAAATGGCTAAGGCATTAAAGATGCAAAAATGTATTTTGGCACATGTATTTATGAAAATAATGGAAATTAGGAGAAAAAGTAGGTGAAAGGTCAGATGTTGCATGTGAGGAGGAAAATGAAGGAAAATAATGGAAATTAGGAGAAAAAGTAGGTGAAAGGTCACAGGTTGCATGTGAGGAGGAAATTGAAGGAAAATAATGGAAAATGAAGAAAATTGTGGCCTCATTAACAAAAAGGCTTATGAGGATCAATAGGAAAGACTTGGTTAGTTCAGATTTGGAGCTCTCTCATTATTCTCTCTCTCTCTCATACTCTTGGATACTTAGAGTTTTCTTGGAGCATTGTTGGAGGGTATGGCATACTTGGATTCTTGGAGCAAGAAGGCAAAGGAAGAAAATGAAAGCCCAAGAAGGCATCGACATCAACAACTACATCAGATTTTCTTACAGGTATCGAGTTGCATATATGATTTATTCACTAGTTTTGACATGCATGTGGTTTATTGGTTGTGATATATCATTGGCATGGAGGATTGCCTGGATCGACAATTGATTACCTAGCCTTGCCATTTCCTGGATAACCATATTGATTGTGGCTTTACCTTCATTTTTTTGTTTTGGTTGGTTCTCGTTTTTCCATGGCTTGGGTTGAGTTACTAGTTCTGGAAGCCTTGGTTGAACAAATGCTTTGGAATCCCTGTAACAACTTAGGTTGAGTTACTAGTCCTGAAAGCCCTAGTTGGACAAACACTCTAAAAGCCCTTGACAGGTTGAGTTACTAGTCGTAGAAACCTTGGCTGGACAAACACTCTGGAAGCTCTGCATAAGCTGTGGGTTGAGTTACTAGTTCTAGAAACCTTGGTTGGACAAATGCTTTAGAAGCCCTAGAAGGCTTGGATTGAGACCAATCTAATGATGGTTTTTGGTGATGTCCGATCGTGAGGTGGAATCATTGTTTGATGGGTTGAGGTGGGTGGCCTCTGGAAGCCTTGGATGAGTTTTGATTGATGTGTTCTATGAGATCCCACATTCATGCTTGGAATATGGCATGGGGGTGATTAGCTGAAGAGAGACTTGGATCAACCAGTCTATGGTTGGGTGGAGTGTGGTAGTCCCATCTCGGGTTGGTTCATTGCATTTATTATTGAAAAAAATTCATTCCCTTGATTTTCCTGTGCAAATGTATTGATGTATATATGGATTTTGATAGCTGATACGTTTATTGTATTTCTATTACTATTGTATTGTTTATATGCACATTTACCCCGAAGGTTGTTACACCTCTCAAAAGTCTACCTTGCATTCCACATTATATCTTTTATAAGAAATCCATCTTGGTTGTTTTTATTCTTTGTAGGAATATGAAATGAATCATTGTCTCTCGAGCTTACAAAAACCGTTCATAAGATTGTCTCTTCATTTTCAGTTCTAAAGTAATATTTGTAATATAAAATAGAGATGAAATAACATAGCTCAATCAATAATGCTTACAAGGAGAAAAATCATAATTGTATTATCTACATTTTTCTATACAATGAAAGAACATATTTTTCAGCTTTTGTCTCAATATTTTATGTTCTATTAACAATTTTTAGCCTTTTCACTTCACATCACTTTCATCCTTTTTCATTCAATCATAAATTATCACCAATTCAAGATTCAACATTCAACTTACCAATCAGATTACCAATTGAACATTCAACATTTATCTCACCAATGTGGTTAATAATATCAATGCAAATATTACCAAAATTCTCCCCCTTTGGCATTTATGGAAACACAACTATTCCTCCCCCTTTGACATCAACTACCAGAGGTGATAGTGAGCAAGTATTTGACTTCGTTCAAGTCATTTGACCATTTTGTTTGTTGTAGATGATAAACAATAATGAAAAATGTTTTTTGGTAATGTTAGTCAGAGAAAAATATCCAATGCAATGTTGCAAACCTTTTAAGGTGTTAAGGAGGCGTTTTTGCATTTTTCATCAAAAATATGATAATTGAGGAGTCATCAAGTGTATTGATGTAGACTTGGGATTGTGATCATACAAAATCATTGTTGAATAATGAAATTTCTCTAAAGAAAACTTCCTTAATGGACCTGCTCTAATGAGTGTACAAGTCATAAATATATACCATATGTACCATAAGCATTGAAGAGTGAGTTCACTCCAAAACGGTGTTGATTTTCTTTGTTTTTCTAGACTGATGTGGTTGCAAGAGAAAATCTTCCAAGGCCTCCAATTGAGCCAGCATATCATGAGGGTGATTATATTTTGACATATTGGCATTCACATGGGTGATGAATCTATGTATTATCTTGAGGAGAATCTCCCTCTCGCATCGCATTTCAATTGAAGAGCACTTGGGGCACATTGCATATATTATATTTGTGGATAATAAATAGTCTCTAGCAATAATACAATGATAACAAATAAATAATGGGCTCCAATAATATATCCTGATGACACACACACATACAATATAATGTCAACCGAAAAGGTGTCAATGATAATACGCACGATATAAAGTGAATTTCCAAGGCCGCAAGCATGTCCTCGCATCCAAATTTCTATGTGAATGTACATCAATATTACCAATTCAATAATACCATTTCAACATTGGCCATGAATCGTCGATCCTCCACCTCGATGCGTGGTTCCAAAGATGGTTGACCTTTTCTTGTCCCCCACCTCCCCAATGGAGCCCATCACCCTTCCATTATAACAATGAGGCCACACAAGAGACCAACTATGCCCCTGCAAGAAGAGAAAAAGATAAAACCCAAAAGAGAGATCAAAGAATAGGTGAATAAAGGACACAAAATATTACATATCAACTAAACTAGGAGAGCCCAAATCTTATGCATCCCTTCCAAAAAAACGTAAGATACATTTGAGGAAGATGTAGAAACATGATGGGACTCTCGATGAGATAAACACAGAAAATAACACCAAACTTTCTTGAAACATATTGACAAGAGAGTAACACGCTTCCCTAACAAAGGATGACATAAATTCAAGGATAAAACTAATTAAAAGACAAATAAATGTCTATAAAACATAAAAAGAGACACGCAACCAAGGATCCAATTCCCATAACTTAGATGAATAACAACCTTACTTAACTTAGATGAATAACAACCTTACTTAAGGATCAAAGCCTAGAGGTAATAGATAGAACCACTCGAGCACAAACTAGACAAACAAACAGAAAAACAAAATATCTAGAAGCACAATATATCCAAGCGAATTCTTCTCTCAACCAAAAGTCAAAAGTTAAAGAAAATGCGTAAAGCATTAAAACACCAACAACAAAGGCAAAGCCATACCTAATTTCTAAATTGCAATGAAAACCTTAGAAAATAGAAAAATCGAAAAACATGTCAATGAAAATAAGCAAGGAATACCTTAATAAGTTGAAATAGTGGCAGTAAAACATCACGTATCAATGCATATCCAGGATTAACGATCCAAGGAGATATTCCTTTTGTGTGAATGGACATCAATAACCACCACATATTTCATCATGAGCATTTCCCCTCAAGCTACTTTCCATAATGATGAAATGCATTACCAAGGAGTTGGGCTGAAAATTGAGTTGACCTACTAAGACAGCTTGCTTCCCAAACATCATAACACATTATTTATTTTTTAAAATGAAAATTTTCCATTCACTATTTTTTTAATTTTCGCACTACTTACTATATTGATATCCACATGTTTCTTAATATATTCTTCTTGAATCTGAGATGCCAGATGCTCATTTTTTAGATTCTTCTATCAACTTAAACTTATTTTTTTCTTAAACTCTATTTTGCTAGTCATTTTTAGATTCTTCTATCAACTCAAACTTATTTTTTTCTTAAACCCTATTTTACAATGCAACTTCAATTTTTCTTCTTCATATACTTCAACATGCTAGTAATTTAAAAAAGGTGGAAATAGTGTGCTAGTAATTTAAAAGAATTCGAAACAATCACTTTAATTCCACTCATTGGAGATATGTTGACGCATTCTCCAACATTCGTCCAAGTTTGTAACATCCATACATTCATGGTGCAGATTTTATGTTACCGACGTCTTCCTCACAAGTCACAACATAAATTATTCAAACCCAGTAGGATGACCAAGTGGCATGTGTTTAGTAATTATTAGTTAATAAACAAAGCGTACGGTGGCCATCGAATGTAGTTTCAATTTCAGCGAAATAGAAGCCTCCCATGCAAAGATGGAATTTGATGGTCATTTCTCCAGTATTTTACGTTTGGAATTTGTGGATGCTTTTATTTCCCGATGTGATTGGAACGATTGAACACGTATTTTTGACGGTTAAAAATTTCTTAAAGCGTCATTATACCCATTTACTTTTACATTATTTTCTAGCGAGTACCGGATGAAGCTCCAAACCATATGCATTGTTTTCAAGTTGGCATGAATCCTCACTGAATAGGGCAAGTTGTACATCTTCAAGGAAAATTGAGATTTGCCGAATCCCCGAGGACTCCGGAATACATTATCTATTTAACACAATAAATTTCAATAACTAGATGAACTCTAGACGGAAAATATCATAGAGTGTATTAAACGTGATCGTAATATAAACAATTATTGTAAAATTGTACGTTGCCCGCAGAACTCAGGACTCAGAACATAGAAGTGATACGTGGGGAATTTACAATGTGGTGTCACAATCAGTGTCCACTTTTAAACTGAAACGAACAGTAAATAAAGCCTGGATGAAAATAAAACACAATCTAAGGAAAGGATTCGCCCATAGTTTTTATTTTCGTGAATGGTTTTAGTGATATTTTCCATGCTTGCACAGTGGCATCTTGTTGCGAGTGCCTGGCTGCAAAGGGCCAGAACATCAATGTTGCATATTTTTGTCGCAGAAAAATAGAAAGAATTAGTGGGATGAAAGTTTCGAAACGATTTGTTTTTGTGCTATTTTTTGGAAGCTTTTTTTCTGTGTTTTTCCGGTCTAATTTCTTTAAAATCTGGCAGGAATTTAGTGATATCACAAGCTTAATGGGTAAGCCTTGCAAAATTGAAGTGTCCTGGGTTTTAGGGTGCTGAATCCATATATACGGTCAAAAAACCAATTTAAATAACAGATTCCGGCACTTGAAAGTCCAAAAAATCGCACTAAAAACAACTTCGTTTTCGAAGTGCCAGGAATAACCCATATTTAGTCAAAGAAAGGGATCTACGGTGGATATCTTCTTGTAAGTATTTGGGAAATTTGGATGGAGGAAGGAGATTAGGATGTCAAAAAATAGCCTAGATTTTAGTACCTAGTTAGATTGTCAGTGAACAAGCTCTCGTGAGACGTGGTGTTTGGGAAATTTGAGGGACAAAGAGAAATGATGTTGTGAGAAGTGGTTAAATCTCATTTGCAATGTTAGGTCAGCGACCGATGATCTCTGGTGGGGTGTCTTGAATGGTGTAAAATATTGTTGGTGGTGGAGGTTGGAAGGTCAGACTCATCATTGCATCGACTTAGAAAACATTTGAGGTGGAGGGTGCAGAGCAACATTGTTAATCTAGGTTGTCATTGATGTCAATATAGCAGTGTTTGTGATAAAAAAATTCTTTGATACATGATTGCCTATTGATGCCCATTAATCATAATGCTCATAGAAATGAAAGTTTGATATATTATGATATGATGAGATAGAGGACCCAACAACAATTGAACAACAGAAGGTCAATTGAACAACAATTGAACAACAAATGACACAGGAGGTCAATTGGACAACAATTGAACAACAAATGACCAGGAGGTCAATTGAACAACAATTGAACAACAAATAACACAAAAGGTCAACTGAACAACAAATGACTCAGGAGGTCAATTGAACAACAATTGAATAACAAATGATGAAGAGGTCAATTGAATAGCAAATGACGCAATAGATCCTGTAAAGCAACATGAGTAAGAAACCAAAGAGTAATATGAAGAGTTTGTCGAAAGCCATCAAAGAAACAAGTAATCGGAGTAAGAGAAGCAAGTTATCGCATATGCCAAAGGGTAAGAACAAAGAGCAACAAACGATAATAGAGGAGTAAAGAAGAAAACGACGGAGGAGCATAAACAAAGTTATTGGAGGTCACAGGAAGGTAAGCCACAGGAGCAACAACTATTGGAAGAGTGGAATAGTGAAGAGAAGTCACAGGAGCAACAACTATCGGAAGAGCAGGGATAGGAAAGTTCAAACTTCCTTGATCGTGGCTGAAGTCCGGCACTTCATCTTAGCTATCGATCTCATAGTCAACCCTTAGATCATGGTCAACTGCGAGGATTACGACCATTTTTAATCCATGTGCCAGTCGAAGTCCTGTAAACCGTTGATTGCGATAAGGCTGTGGATCCAATGGATATTGGGTCATAAAGTGATCAGGCTTTCATTCCCTAAGTTGTGGACCCGATAGTTCCATTACATATTCCTTAATATGATATAGCATCTGCCACATCGCAAGTCCCTTTAAAGCCTTGTCATGTTGAAACCCCCGATTACGATTTGAACTGCGGACCCGATCTGTTTATGAAAAAAATCCTAATGTAATATCACATCCACCTATCAGAATGATCATATCGCATGTCATAAAGGGATGTACATCCAAATCCTCTGATTGCGATAACATTGTGGACCTGTTACACCATTATAATATGTCCTAAAGAAATATCACATCCATCACATATCGGAAGTCTTGAAGAGATGTAACGATGGTAAAACCTATGATTGCGATATCATATTGCGAACCCGTTGCACCACTATAACATGACTTTATACGATTTCGCATCCAAAGAATCGCTAGTTTCTAAGGGATGTCAAACCGTTGATTGCGATTAAAGGTGATGACTGGCATGTGGGACCTTTCGAACCTCAGTCATCTATCACAGAGAAGAGGAGGAAGCAAAATGATAGAAGGAAGCTGAAGGTCTAGCAGAATAGGAGGAAATTGGAAGACGAAGTAGACAACAATAGCATTGCTCTGTGTGGAAATATGAAGAGTTGTGAAGACTCCTTCATATGAAGATAGGTTTTCATTGATGATGTAGCATGGAGAGTACGGTGAAGCTGTAGATTGACAGAATTCAGTGACGAAGATTTTGGAAGCAAAGAATTACTATCAAACATATCTAGACAAAATATAGCAGTGGGTTGGAGCCCAGAGGATTGGTGCCCTGAAGGTTGGAGCCTCAAACAAACAAGGTTTGTGCCTTGACAAGATAGGGTTGTAGCCTTAGAGGTTGGAGCCTCACAAAAAGTCCAAGTTTGTGCTTGGCAATAGATTGGAGCCTTCTACGTATTGTACCTGATTTATTGTAAAGATTATATTAATAAAAGCATTTATTCCTATTGTTCATTTTGTGCTCTAAATATAAATGATTTAACTGGTAAAAATAACAATTGAAAAGGAATATTGATTCACCCCCTAGCCCCCCTCTCAACATTTCCAACAATTGGTATCAAAGCCAGCTTCTTCATATCAACCTAATAGCTAGAAGAAGGATTCTTAGCCACAATGAGAAATCAAGAAGTGTTAGGAAGACCTCCTCTGTTCGATGGCACAAACTTTGGTTTTTGGAAAAAGAGAATATCCTACTACTTAATGTTTCTTGGACGTGAAGTTTGGCATTCGGTTTTAAATGAGTACAAAACTCCTTCCACTCTTCCAACAGATCAAGACGAAAGGAAAGCTTACATTGCAAAGGAAAAAGCTTTAAATTTCATCACTAGTGGAATCACTGATTTTGAATTTACAAAAGTCATGAATTGTGACTCAGCCAAAGAAGTATGGGATAAGCTAGTTAGCTTATACGATGGGGACTCCAAAGTTAAGAAGGAAAAGATTCAAACTCATAGAAGGAAATTTGAAAGTCTGAAAATGGATGATGAAGAAGATATTGCATCATACCTTCTCTGAGTAGCTGAAGTGGTGAACTCTCTTAAAGGATTTGGAGAGAACATTGAATAAAGCACTATTGTCCAAAACGCCTTAAGGTCTCTCCCAGACAGATTTGACTCCAAAGTAAGTGCTATAGAAGAAATGCAGGACCTAGATATTCTCAAGATGGATGAAATTCGTGGAATCCTCATTGCCTATGAGATGAGAAAAGGAAGCCCAAGTTCCAAAGATGCAATATTCAAGGCCTCAAAATCAAAAAAGAGGAAAGAATGGACTACTAGTAGTAATGACTTTGATGTTGAATCCAAATTGGCACAATTTGTACGAAGACTAAAGAAACAATATAAGCTAAAAGGTAAGTACCCTCTTATTTGTTTCAAATGTGGAAGAATAAGTCATTATGCTACAAAATGTCCTCTTAAGCATGATAGTGATGGTGAGGAAAATTCTAGAAGGATGGTATACAAAAAGAAAGGGTTCAATAAAAATAATTTCTTCTCTAAGCAGGATGAGCCTGATGAAGGCGAATTTGTAGTCATAAAAAAGAAATCAACTAATTAGTTCCCTCACCACAAAGGAGGTAATGATGAATTGAATGAAGAAAATGACCCTGTCGGAAGCCAAGAAGTATTATTCATGGCATTCACAAATAATGATGATTCAGGTCGAGAAGGAAATGTAGATGAATTGTTAATGAGTGCCATTGATGAAAATGAGAAATTGCAAAATAAAATCATCTCTCTCAAGGTAGAAAACGAGGAAACAAAATGAAGGGAAGACCTCTTGAAAAATAAGCTAAAAATAAAAGAATAAATTTGTGAAGAACGTGAAGCCAAAATAGTATTTCCAAGGAAGGAATTAGAGCAAGTCAAAAAGGGTTGGGAAAGCTCTCAAATGCTTGATATTATCCTAAATAATCAAAAACCTCAACATGACAAATCTGGGATAGGTTTTAAAGGAGAATCATCAAGTACTAAGAATAATGCGAAAAGCTATGCCAACATACTTTCCAACGACCCAAAAGAAGAAAGATTATTTCATCAAAGGCCCATCACAAATCCAAAGAATGAAGAGAGAGTAACTCCAAAGAAGAATGTTGATTCAAATCATGGCTATTACAATAGGTACAAAACTATCTTTTTTGGGCATTGTTTTTATTGTAAAAATTTTGGTCATCAAGCTAGACATTGCATGGCTCGTAAGAATGAAACACAAAAATTGAAGGATCAAACAACAAACCATATGGTCTCAAAGGGCAAGGATAAATCAAGACCTACAACTCTTTTGATTCCTTGGCCGAATTTGATCCAATTTGCTCATTATGTAATGATAATGGACATAATGAACAAAGTTGCCCCCTCAAAAGAAAAAAAGAAAAACATGAGAATCCCAACATGGATAAATGTGTCTTAGATCTATGTGCTCAGAGTGATGAAAATCATTGGTTTGTGGATAGTGGGTGCTCCAGACATATGACAGGGGACAAAAGGAAGTTTGTCTCATTGAACAAGAAGGAAGGAAATGTATCCTTTGGAAGTGGATCTGCCAAAATTGCTAGAAAATGAATTGTTACCCTTATTGATGGAAAAGGAAAGGCTCAAAATGCTTTGCTAGTAAACAAGCTCAAACACAATCTCCTGAGTGTTAGCCAAATCTGTGATCAAGGACATAATGTTGTCTTTAGCACTAAAGATTTTGAAATAAGAAACTCTTCCTCAGGGGAAATTGTGGTGAAAGGAGTTAGAACATCAGATAACATCTACATTCTGAACAAAATTCAAGAAGATAAATGTTACTTAAGTCAAACAGATGAATGAAGTGACTTGGACATACAAGTTTCGATAACTTGATCAATATCAACAAGATTAGTGTAGTACAAGACATCCCAAAGTTATTCAAGCCAAATCAAGGAGTATGTGGTCCATGTCAACATGGAAAGCAAACTAGAACCAACCACAAGACCAAGGAGTTTTCTACATCAAAACCTTTGGAGATCATCCTAGCTGATTTATGTCGACCAACTAGAACTTCGAGACTCCAAGGAGAATGGTGCTTTGCTTTATTTGTTGATGACTATACTAGAATGATGTGGGCATATTCCATAAAATATTAATTTGAAGCATTTGAGTGTTTTAAGAATATTGAAGCTCTTGTAAAAAATGAAAAGGATTCTAAGATTAATGTCTTAGAATGGACAGAGGGGGACAATTCATATCAAAAAAATTTGATGAATTCTGTAAAGTACATGGAATTGAAAAAGAACTCTCTGCTACCAAAAACCCCAAGCAAAATAGGGTAGTTGAAAGAAGAAATTGAACATTTCAAGAAATGACAAGAAAAATGTTAATAACAGCTGACTTGCAACCAAAATTATGGAGAGAAGCAGTCGCGACAACTGTTTGTACCTTGAATCGAACTCAACTAAGACCAAATAATGAGAAGACTCCTTATGAATTATGGAAAGGAAGACCTGCTTTAGTAAAATACTTCAAGATTTTTGGAAGCAAGTGCTTCATGAAAATCAATGATGAGTCACTAGGAAATTTTGATTCTCGGGTTGACGAGGGGTTATTTCTTGGATATTCTACAAGGAGCAAAGCCTACAAGTGCTACAATAATCGAGTACGGAAAATAGTGGAAAGCATTGATGTGAATATTGATGAATACCTTCCAGAAAAAGAAATTGAAGACCATAAAGTTGACCCTCCCATTGAATAAGAACCTAAAAAAGAGGAAAAAGATCAAGAAAAACACAAGGAAAAAGAACCATCTCAAACCCCTTCAAATATGAATTTTCTCTAGAAGCATCACCCAGAAGAGCAGATTATTGGCAATATAGATGAAGGGATGCAAACCTGAAGAAGGATGAAAAGTACATCAAAGGAAAATGATATTGCTCTCCTATCTATGATAGAACCAAAAAACATTCACTCAAGCAAGTAAGCATTGTCATTGGGTAAAAACCATGGAAGAAGAAATGTCTCAAATCGTGAAGAATAAGACATGGGAGCTAGTACCTCATTCAAAGGATAAAGATATAATTGGAACCAAGTGGGTGTTCAAAAACAAAATGAATGAATATGAAAAAATCATTAGAAATAAGGCAAGGCTTGTTTGTAAAGGTTATTCACAAATTGAAGGAATCTCCTTTGAAGAAAATTTTGCAACAGTAGCTTGTGTGGAAGCTATAAGGATGTTCTTCACATTTTCTTGCTCAAAAGGATTTAAAATCTATCAAATGGACGTAAAATCAACATTTTTGAATGGGGAACTCAAGGAAGAAGTTTACATGGAGCAACCAGAAGGGTTTAATTTAGCAGAAGGAAAAGACTTTGTTTGTAAGTTGAAAAAGGAATTATATGGGTTGAAACAAGCTCCTAGAGCTTGGCACAAAAAGTTGGATCACTATCTACAACAACAAGGCTTCAAGAAGGGGGTGGTAGGAAGTAATCTCTACATAAAGATGGATGAGGATAAGTTACGAGTTACTCTTGTCTATGTTGATGTTATTTCCTACCACCCCATATTATCTCAAGTATCTCAAACCATGGCAAGCATGCTCATATCTCAAGCAAAATATCTTAAAGACATGCTTAAAAGATATGGAATGAAATACTGTGCACCCATGAGCACACCTATGACCACAGATTGCAAATTAAGTAAAGACGATGACTCTCCTCTGGTAGATGCAACTCATTACAGGTGAATAAGTAGATCTCTCCTATACTTAACTGCTATGAGACATAACATTATGTAAGAAATAGGAATGGTGGGAAGATTTCAATCAGCTCCTAAACAATCCCATTTGTTGGCTATAAAAAGAATTCTTAGATACTTGAAAGGAACTCTTGATTTTGGTCTTTGGTAGCCTAAGATATCAACTTACTGTGACTGCATACACATATGCTGATTGGGCCAGAAGTGTTGATGATCGAAAAAGTACTAGTGGAAATGCATTCTTCCTGGGAGATTGTCTAGTATCTTGGCTCAACAAAAATAAACATCCATATTACTATCTACAGTTGAAGCTGAGTATATAGCTGCTGCAAATTGTTGTACTCAAATATTATGGATGAAGGAAGCTTTGAAAGATATCAACATAGGTACAAATCAACCAATCACCATCTATTGTGATAACACAAGTGCTATCAGTCTCAGCAAAAATCCAGTGATGCACTCAAAGACCAAACATATACTAGTCAAGTATCATTTCCTTCATGAACAAGTAGCTGAACAAAACATAATCTTGGAATATATCAATACTGAGGAGTAGATAGTTGATACTTTCACAAAACCTCTTCCTAGATAAGAATTTGAACATCTTCGCCAAAAGATGGGGGTTATTTCTCTAGAATCACATTAAGTTCATTCATAAAGAACAGAAGTAGTTTGATAGGGGTAGCAGTTCGACAATGGGAGTCCTTGTGCACTCCTTTGCCACTGATGTCAAAGGGGGAGAGAAGAAGAATATTGCCATCAATGACAAAGGGGGAGATTGTTAATCTAGGTTGTCATTCATGTCAATATAGCAATGTTTTTGATGGTAAATTCTTTGATACATGATTTCCCATTGATGCCCATTAATCATAATGTTCATAGTAATGAGAGTTTGATATATGATGATATGATGAGATCGAGGACCCAACAACAATTGAACAACAAATTGAACAAGGATGCAGGAGGTCAATTGAACAACCAATGACGTAAGAGGTCAATTGAATAGCAATTGAACAACAAATGACTAGGAGGTCAATTGAACAGCAATTGAACAACAATTTAAAAACAAGTGAACAAAAATTGAACAGTAAATGGTGTAGTAGATCCAGTAAAGCAACATGAGCAAGAATCCAAAGAGTAAGATAAAGAGTTTATCGAAAGAAATCAAAGAAGCAAGTCATATGAGCAAGAGAAGCAGGTTATCGCATCTTCCCAAGGGTAAGTGTTATCGAAAGAACAAATAACAACAATGATAATGGAGGAGTAAAGAAGAAAACAACGAAGAAGCATAAACAGAGTTATCAGAGGTCACAGGAAGATAAGCCACAAGAGCAACAACTATTGGAAGAGTAGAAGAGTGAAGAGAAGTCATAGGAGTAACAACTATCAGAAGTGTGGGGAAAGAAAAGTACGAACTTCCTTGATCGTGGCTGAAGTCCCAACTTCATCCAAGCTGTCAATCTTATAGTCAACCCTTATATCATGGTCAACTGTGGGGATTAATGCCATTTTTAATCTATGTGCGAGTGGAAGTCCCGCAAACCGTTGATTGCGATAAGGTTGTGGTTCCAACGGATATTGGGTCATAAAGTGATTGGGCTTTAATTCCCTAAGTTGCGGACCCACTTGTTCCATTACATACGCCTTAACACGATATCGCGTCTACCACATTGCAAGTCTCGTTAAAGCCTTGTCATGTTGAAATCCCCGATTGTGATTTGAGTTGCAAACCCAATCCGTTTATGAAAACAATCCTAATGTAATATCACATCCACCTATCAAAACGATCATATCACATTGCATAAAGGGATGTATATCCAAATCCTCTGATTGTGATAACATTGTGGACCAGCTGCACTATTATAATACGTCCTAAGAAATATCACATCTGTCGCATATCACAAGTCTTGAAGAGATGTAACGATGGTAAAACCTTCGATTATGATATCATATTGCGGACCCACTATACCACTATAACATGACTTTATACAATTTCGCATCCGCAGTATTGCTAGTTTCTAAGGGATGTCAAACCGTCGATTTTGATTAAAGGTGATGACGTGGCATGTTGGACCTCCATATGGGTAACATATCTCAGGCATCTATCACAGAGAAGAGGTAAGAGTTCATAAGTCACGAACTTGAAGGAACAGACGAGGCCGGAAGGTCAAGCAAACGAATGAAGAAGTCGTAAGGTCGAGAAGCCGATGGTTTGGTAGACGATGAAGGTACAAAAGAAGCCAAAGATCGAGTCAGAGAGGAGGAAGCAAAAGGACAGAAGGAAGGCGAAGGTCTAGCAGGACAGAAGGAAGGTGAAGGTCCAGCAGGATAGAAGGAAGCCGAATGTCCAACAGGATAGGGGGAAGCTGGAAGATGAAGTAGACAGCACCAACATTGCTCTGTGTGGGCAATATGAAGAGTTGTGAAGAATCCTTTATAGGTAGATAGGTTGTCAATGATGATGTAGCATCGAGACTACAATGAAGCTGTAGATTGACAGAATTTAGTGAATAAGATTTTGGGAGCAGAGAATTACTATCAAACATATCTAGACAAAATATAGCAGTGGGTTTGAGCCCAGAGGTTGCCCTGAAGGTTGGAGCCTTGAGCAAACAAGGTTGGTTCCTTGACAAGATAGGGTTGGAGCCTCACAAAAAGTCCTAGTTGGTGCTTGGAAATAGATTAGAGCCTTATACATATTGTACATGATTTATTGTAAATATTATATTAATAAAAGCATTTATTCTTATTGGTCATTTTTTGCTCTAAATATAAATGATTTAACTAGTAAAAATAACAATTGAAAATGAGTACTGGTTCACCCCCCCTCCCCCTCTCAGTATTTCCAACAAGCATAAGGTCGAAATAAAATTGAGTAAGATTGTTGTTGCATGAACTCCAGGTTTATATATATATAGATATAGATATATTTCATTTTAAGTGTTATGTAGTGTAATTACTAAAAAAATAAGTCATTTGAGTTAGGGTTTTTATATGGTTAAATATGTCTATATATATATATATATATATATATATATATATATATATATATATATATATATATATATATATATATATATATATATTATATATATATATATATATATTTCATTTTATGTGTTATGTATGTACTTACTAAAACATGAAGTTATTTAAGTTAGGGTTTCGATATGGTTAAATATGCAGATGGGTAAATTTTTTATACAAAGTCTTTAAGGTAAAAAGGGTTGATTAATCAACTATTCGCTGATAGTTCTATATTTCCTCTGGATAAATGGTGTTATTGATGTACTCCCATATCTGTGCGTTCGTATCTTCCTATCTAGAATTGATGATAAATTGTGATAAGAATGAAATGGTCTTTTAGTAATATGCTAGAAAAATGTGTAATAGAACATTGTTCTGTGTTGAAATCACATATTAAATGTCCCGAAGGGAAACCCAACAAAATAGCCAAGGGTGTCATAGAATACCATTGGTGTAGAGGATCTATTCTTGATTGTATGATTGTGAACTAGAGTTGGAGAATGAAGAGTTTGTTGATGGATCAGGATTCAAAATAGATAAACACTTGTGGGATTGACATCAATCTTGGACCATTGACTAACAATGGGCATGTGTTATATGTGTTTGATGGGGCACTAATAAATAGATTCATGGGTTGAATTTGATTAATCTTTGTTAGAAAAATTCTATGTGGCAGAGGAGAGGAGTCTCACTGAAAATTCGGTTGTAGCAAGGTAAGTATTATGAGAAGTTAGTTGCGGAATGGTCAGAACTGTACTTCTACTTTGACTTTAGTCATTTAGCCTGCAAACAAAATCGCAGCCATGCAGTAGTTGACTGGGAAAGCATGGTGTTTGTCAGTGTGTTTAAGACCGTGGTTGGGATTATTATTTCCAAAACTCCCCCTTAATAACAACTACCGCCATTGAAAATTCCCAAACAATGTCTGAGATAAACAAAACTTTCATGTGCCAATGGCTTTGTGAAAATATCAGCAAATTGTTCCTCTGACGTGTAGTGTTGCAACACAATTTCATCATTGTTAATCAACTCTCTGATAAAATGATATTTAGCATCAATATGCTTGGTCCTCTTGTGAAAAATAGAATTCTTTGATAATGCAATTTCTAATGTGTTGTCACAGAAAATAATTTTCGTTCCCTCTTGGTCGTGGCGAAGATCTCTCAACATCCTTATCATCCAAACTACTTGACATGATGTTGCTGTTGCGGCAACATATTTAGCTTCTGTTGTTGACATTGAAACTATTGGTTGCTTCTTGGAAGCCCATGAAACAGCTCCAAAACCCAAATGAAAAACATATCCTGACGTGCTCTTTCTTTCATTGACAGTTCTTGCCCAATCATTGTCAGTGTAACCAACTAGCCTAAAATCACTTGTTGTGGTGTACAAAATGGCATACTGTTTTGTCCCATTGACATACCTTAGAATCATTTTTGTTGTTTTCCAATATGCTTCCTTGGGTGTTTCCATGGACCTCGACACCAAACTCACTACATACATTATATCCGGCTTAGTGGCGGTCAAATACATCAAACTGCCTATCATGCTTTTGTATAATGTCATATTGACATTGCTGCTGCAATATTCTTTGCTCAACTTCAACCCTATGATAGTTGGAGCTGGTGTTGGCTTGTTGTTCTGCATCTTAAACCTCTCCAAAATTTCTGCTACATACTTTGCTTGAGAGATAAAAATGCCATTTTTCGTTTGCTTCACTTCTATGCCCAAAAAATATCTCAAGAAACCCAAGTTAGTCATTTTGAATTCATTCTTCATGACTTGTTTGAAATCAATAATGAGGAAATCATCACTGCCTGTAAAAATGAAATCATCTACATATAAGATGACAATAAGAATCTTACCATCGCTCTCTTTGATGTAGAGAGTGGGTTCACTGTCACATTTGTCGAAACCATTGTCCAACAAGTAAGCATCTATCCTATTGTACCATGCACGTCGTGCTTGCTTTAGCCCATAAAGAGGTTTCCTCAACCGATACACTTTGTCTTCTTTTCCTTCTACCTCATAACTAGGCAGTTGCACAACATATACTTTGTCTTTCAGAAGTGCATTGAAGAACATTGATTTTACATCCATTTGATACACTTTCCATTTATGTTGTGCGGCAAGCGCCACAACTGTACACACGATC
This sequence comes from Pinus taeda, assembly GCA_000404065.3. NCBI lineage: Eukaryota > Viridiplantae > Streptophyta > Pinopsida > Pinales > Pinaceae > Pinus > Pinus taeda. The sequence continues at coordinate 285,618 of APFE030306272.1, forward strand.
TCCATCCTCGTGATTGGCGCAAAAGTATCTAAGTAATATCTTCCATGTCACTGCTTGTATCATTTGACAACTAGCCTTGCTTTGTGTCTTTCAATCTTACCGTTGACATTGCATTTAGTCTTATAGACCCACTTCACTCCAATGACTTATTTTCCTTTCGGAAGGTTCACTAACTCCCATGTGTCATTCTTTTCTATTGCTTCTATTTCATCCTCCATTGGCGCAACCCATTTTTCTTCATTAATGGCATCTTCAAAATGGATTGGGTCATCTACATGAAAAAATAATGCAAATAAGGAATTCAGACCAACGTTGTTATCAACCTCATATTACTCATAAATTTCATTTAGATTTTTGAATTTTGGTATTCTTGTGCTTTCTGAAGATGGGGTTGACATGTCATTTGGTGTTGCGATTTATGGCGTGCTTGGAGAAGTGCTTGTTTGATTGTGTGACACTGTCTTATTATTTGTCAATGGTGTTACTTGATCCCTGCTTTGTTATGCTTGAACAGGTGTAGAGGGAGTCACTGATGAGGAATTACTTGCTGTTGTCAATTCCTCTTTGTCTTCATATGGTATACATGCTTTGACATTCATTGTCTTGTCTAAACTTCCATCCCATGCTTTCTCTTCTATGAACTGCACATCTCTATTGATTATGACCTTTTTGGTTGATGCATTGCAGAGCTTGTATGTCTTGGATTCATCACTGTATCCAACAAAGATGAATTTCTCCCCCTTGTTGTTCAACTTCTTTCTCAACTTATCCAGGACATGCACATATGTCACACATCCAAAGACTCTCATGTGAGTGACACTATGCTTTCTTCCACTCCATGCCTCTTCAGGAACTACGTTCTGGATGCTTTTGGTTGTACATCTATTTAAGATATATGTTGCACATGCGACAACTTCAACCAAATAATCATTTGGCAAATTCTTTGACCTCAACATACTCCTTGACATTTCCATAATGGCCATATTCTTCCTTTCCGCCACACCATTTTGATGAGGTGTATATCTTATTGTAAATTTCTTGTGAATTCCATGTTCCCTACAAAAACGTAGGAAATCATTTGAGATGTATTTGCCACCTTTGTCAGTCCTAAGGACTTTTATGTAGTGTCTACTTTTCTTCTCAACAAGAGCCTTGTATTGGCGAAAGCACTCAAGCACTTCACTTTTATTTCTTAGGAAATAGACCCATGTCTTCTTTGTGTAGTCATCGATGAAGGTCAATACATAATGGCTGCCACCAATTGATGGTGTCTGCATTGGTCCACATAAATCTGAGTGGACAATCTCCAAAGGTGCCTTTTCCCTTACTGACTTTCCTACTGGAAATGTCTCTTATGTTGCTTGCCCAAGATACATCCTTCACATAGGCTATCCGGTTTTTCTATGAGTGGTAATCCCTATACCATGCCTTTCCTAAGTAGCAAATTCAAACCTCCAAAGTTGAGATGTCCAAATCTCAAATTCCATAACCAATTTTCATGTTTGACCTCTGCTTGATGGTTCAGTTGTGTGATAGATACCTCTTTTCTTCCATCCTCTTGTCAGTTCATTGATAGTTGTGTCTATGCACCTTCTTCTTTCAAATATGATCTTATCTTAAGGGAAAAAGTTCTATTGTTTGTCATCTAAACCTTTTTAATCAGCTATCTTCTTGGAGGCCTATCCAAAATTGTGCACACATCATTTTTGAAGAAGACATTGTAGCCCTTTTGCATGAGATGTCCAATGCTTATGAGGTTATGCTTCAGACCAGGGACATGGTAAACATATGAGATGTACTTCTTCTCCCCCTTCATTGTTAGGATATTAACTCTTCATTTTCCCATGACAGAGACTTTGCTATCAGTCCCTAATGTCACTTCAGATTTCACACTTTCATCTAATTTGGAAAACATTTCTATCTTCCCTGACATGTGGTTGCTACACCTTAAATCTAGATACCATATATCACTTTGTTTTTCTTGTGCTATAGTACAAGCTAAAAACATGTTATCATGGTTCTGATCTTCTTTTGTAAAATTTACACTTGGTTTGTTATTAATGTAATATTGCTTCTTTTTACATTCATTTGCATAATGACCATACTTCTTACAGTAATGACATTGAACTTGAGATTTGTCATACCTATGACCTTGTGCTTGATTTTGGCTTGGGCATTGAATTGGATTTTGATTTCTACCCCTTCCACTTGATCTTGAAGGGATGCTTCTTCCACCTTTGTGTGGGCTCCTTCCTCCTCCTCTAGGATATGATCTCGCTCTACCTCAACCTTGACCAAAGGAAACTTGTATTTTGAAGGCATGTTGGTGCTTGTTGCTCTATTTACTCTATGTTCATGAAAAATTAGTAATGCATGAAGCTCATCCACTAGGAATTGTGAGAGATCCTTTGTCTCTTCTATGTACACAACAATGGCCTCAAAACTTGCTAGAAAACTTCTCAAAACTTTCTCAACTATTCTCCTTTCTTCAAGTGTCTCACCATGAGACCTGATTTGAGTAACCAACCCAATTACATGTGTAAAAAAATGACTCTACATTATCAAACTTATTCATACAAAGTGTTTCAAAATCTCTTCTCAACATTTGCAGTTTTGTTGTCTTGAATTTTTCCATGCCTTAGTAGGCTGTCCGGAGGGTGTCCCATGCTTTCTTGGACTTCATTGTTGCTGCAACCTTTGGGAAAACACATTCATGAACTACTTGGAAAATGTAGAAGAGAGCTTTTGCATCCTTCTTCCTGTTGAGCCTCAATAAATAAATTTTTACTTGAGACAAGGCATCGTATGTTGCTGCATCTACTGGTTCTGAAAAACCATTCTCCACCAAATCCCCAATGTCTTGAGAAGAAAATAGGGCCTTCATTGTAATAGCCCAATAATCATTGTTTTTTCCTTTAAATTGAGGTATCTGAGGATTTTTCAAGTTTGTGCTTGATGTTGCCATTTCTGAGTGTTAAATAAAACTTTCTACCTGCTAGTAAATATGCTAAAAAATAATCTTCCCTCAATACAATTTTAACTGCTAGTAAAAACACTTGTTTTTACACTAACAAATTTTAGCTCTGATACTGTGTTAGAAATTTTTTACGTGGTAGAGTAGAAATTTTAACTGCTAGTAAAAACACTTGTTTTTACACTAACAAAGTTTAGCTCTGATACTGTGTTAGAATTTTTTTACGTGGTAGAGTAGAGGAATCTTATTTAGTTGTAGCAAGGTAAGTATTATGACAAATCAGCGGCGTCGAGGTAAGTATTATGTTTCAGCATGGAAATTGCAACTACACATAGGCTTAATAAAACACAGGAAATAACTCACGGCAAAACAGAGTAAAAGCAATAACATACTTCTAATTATAATATAAAACATATGAAAATATATTCACATGATAAATGGAGGTTGCAACTCCAAGTGAAAATACAAAAGATTTATTTCGATTTACGCATCATTGGAGTTGCAGAGTAAATGTCTATAAAATTCCGTAAAATTGGTGTTCACCCACCCACCAACATTTCCTCTACAATTTTCTCCTCACTACCTCAGAGACTCTCTCTCTCTAACTTCCCCAACATTACAAATGACTTTTACATTCATATTTATCTCAACATACAATTTTGACATTAATTCATGAGAGAGTACATAGTAATTGGTTTTTTGAACTTGCAATTGTTGTGGAGTGTGCCAAACAGTTGAGGGTGAATTCTTGCCCATATTTATTTACCAACTTCATTAAGTGCCTTAACTTCTCTGTTGTGTTGCAAATGGTCATCATTGTACATTTTCTTTGACTTCAATCCTTTCACCTACAAAAAAAACGCAATCGTGCAGTAATTGGTGTTTGTTAGTATTTTTAAAGCAGTGGTTGGGATTACTATTTCCAACAACCTTAGAAAATCATCCTGAGAAGTTCTAATGAAGTCATTTTTGCTGCGTTGCATCCAAGTTATATTTTAACCTCAAGCTCCCAAGGCGATGCACTTAGCATGGTTGGAAAGAATGCTAGATTAGAGGGTATTATTCAACTACTGAGAGTAGGTGCCTATGGTGATAATGCAGGTAGATGTTAAGGAAATTGTGATTCCCCAATAACTGGATTAAGGATAGTGCCCAACTCTGGTGAAATGAAGGAAGTTGTTCTTTTGGTGTAGGGAAGGGTTTTGCACGGTTGGAAAACTAATTCCATGTGGTCAAGCATACAATCTGAAAATTGATGATCGAAGAAATTGCTCAATTGATTTATGGTTGAGGAAACCTTGTTGGTGTTATGGATCACCTTTTGATTCGGTTGAAGGGATAATATTGAATGCCATGTTTTGATAGATGGTATGGCCAGGTTGACAAAATAAATGATAGAAGCTTTGATAAAAAAGATGCCCACTTGAGGAATATCTCCCAGCAAGGCGGAATTGTAGAAGCTTTGATAAAAAACATGCCCACTTGAGGAATATCTCCCAGCAAGGCGGAATTGTTGATTTAGATACAGATCCGATAATGTGAATTAAAAAATACCAAAAATCACATTCCTATTCTGAAAGCTTAGGATCTGATTTGTCAAAGCTGAAGTTTTTATGCTCTCGTTGAATTCAAACTATGGGGAACCTAAATTGGTAAGGCCAGGTCGTGTGCATCGTGGGGCTTAGCACCTAATTTCCAACTTATCCAGAAATTGTCAAGGTCTCCATAGTGCTGGTAGGCTATTAAAGCTACCAACATTCTAGCATTCCCTATAATCACTGCAATAAACAATTGCCCTTAATATTCCTTTTATTAATATTTATAAAATTTGTTCAATAAAACTATACAAGTATTATAGGAATCAATCTTGAAAGATAATCTAAATGTTATTTTCTGTTTGTTGGCTTGATCGTTGAATATACCAAGTATACACATCCTTTTCAGAGATTTCATGATTAATGTTCTTTCAAGAAGATCGGCATAATTTACTATCTGCATCATAATATAACCTGGCTACTTTATACTATTCCTCCTTCTCTAAATCATGATTTTCATATGAATGCAACAACCCAGATTGATTGTCTCTTGTTCATAGATTTATTGAATATGTCAATGATGAGTTCCTTTTAAAACTTTGAATGCCAACTAAACCTGGGATGTCCTTAAAACTTCAACGCACAACAACATTAAACCCCAAGGGTTTGCAACCAATAAGCTAATTGAGCACATTCTCGATTTATTTTCCCATCCATAACCTATAGCAACTTCACTCCTTTCCCTCAAAACATTTCAATACAAGAAATATGACTCAATACAAGTCTACAATCTTACCTTGCCAAAGTTACGTTATTTGGACAGTTTAACTCACACTACAGTTGGATTTGGAAATGGAATTCAATTCCAAAAGGTGTTCATGCAATTCTCCAAACCATGGCTTAGAAAACATCACAAATCTCTTCAACGAGACCCTTTCTCACGAGTCACATAATAGAGATCATTCTACACAAAACCAGATCGAAGAATCTTTGAATTTGTCTTCATTTGCTCAAAATTAGAGCCAGAATTTCAGTGATTTTTGCATAGTTACCAAATTCGAATTCTTGGATTCGAATTCGATATGGAAAAAAATTCGTTTCTATAAAATTAAATACGGAAAAAAA
>APFE030306272.1:295534-321354 GCA_000404065.3 Pinus taeda
TAAGGATTTGGTCATGTACAGTTTCTCCAGTTTCGTCCACAAACTAGCAGCTGTTGTCTCCGACACAATATTAAACAGGACATCATCAGCTAGACACAGTCGAATAGCACTTATCGCTCTTTCATCCATCTCGGCCCACTGACTATCTGTGATGTTGTAAGGCTGTTTGGCCTTGCCCAACAATGCCTTTGCCACGCCATGTTGGACAAGTAAATCATGCATTTTTACCTTCCAGATTTCAAAACTATTCTTGCCATTAAATTTCTCAATTTCAAACCAGGCACTTTGAGTTTTCGCCATTTGTATAAAAAAACCCAATAATCTCCAAAACCAACTTTAAATACCAGCAATTAAAAAAAAAAAAACTGCCTATGCCTTTGTTTTTGTTTTTACAAACAAAAAAAAAACTGACTTATTGCTGTGCAAAATTACAATCAAAATACCTCCGCGCCAGCCTTTAAAAAATAATACCTCAGGCAAAATAATACCTCCACACCACAGATAAACAACCTCAGCAGTATATCCCCACCAGCGAAATCAGCATAATCTTTATTATGGAGCGGGCAGAAAGCAATGCACCTACCTTTGCTACAACGTGCACCTTCACCAGCGTAGTCAGCACGCAGGCGGTCTCCAAGGTTACTTTGTGTTCCTTGTCGTAAACAGTTTCAAGCTTGGAGATTCAATGCAGACAGTTGAAAGTCCAACACTGGGTAGCAGAATTATTCATTCATGAATTAGACTGTCGTGAACCTTTGCATATACTAACAAGCTCCAATATAAACTATACAATGGCATCGTAAAATTGTAGGCAAACGCCTTGTAAAACACCGTACTTACAAACTTTGGATTACATGAATTAACGTGCACACCAAAATGAAAAGGGTAAGGATGAAACATTCCAATCAAGCTGGGATAAGAAGCAATGTAATTGATCAATTCATTTCTTGAAGCTTACTGGAATTGGATTCGAGTAACATCGTTGGTTTCAGACCAACAACACCAGCATGCACACTAACCTTTCATACGCAACGATGAAAGATACGCACCAGCAACAGATACGCACCAGCTCTTCAATACGCACCAGCAACAGATACGCACCAGCTCTTCAATACGCACCAGCTCTTCACGCAGAAAATCTGCTAGCAATCCACTCACCAGCACCGGATCGGTTCTCTACGCAGATGTAATACTTCCACGCACTCGCTCAGCTCCACGCGCTCTGCCAGCAAACGATCCAGCAAATGATCCAGGCAACAACCAGTCTTTAATCATCCACGCACGCAAAGAATCCTCTCAGCACCAGCACCTCCAACTTGCTCTGATACCAATTTTTGGAGAGATGCACAGCGTAATTAAACAACAAATAACACAACAGAATTAATCATGCACAGAAAACACAGTTTTTAACGTGGTTCACCCAACCAATCTGGGCTACGTCCACCAAACATAGGCATCAGGAATTTATTAATCAAAACAGGAGATTACATAATGAAAAGCTCATAAAACTCTCACCCTCTCTTAGCAAACCATCTGAATGGTTGCCTGTTATATAGCATAGAGAATCTAACAACCTCATTAACTCACTCACATCAAATATAGGAGGCATTAACTCCCTCCCAACAACCTGGAGCTAATCTAGGAACTGAATTTCTATTGTTGTCATCAGCTGAGATTTTTCCTATTTTTCTCCAAACAGAAAATCTCAACAGGACCAAGGGACTTTGACAAAAATATTTCACCGCACCGAATTGGAATTCACCAAATTAATCGCCGTACCGAACCGAACCGGAAAATTAACGTATTTTTTTTGCTGATACAGACGAACTTGGTAACTATGGATTTTTGCACTCTACGTTTCAAGAAATCAAACCCTCTCTAGAAAATTCACAAATTCAAATCACATCATGCATAGATCAGTAAACCCAATCAGGAATATAATCTCACTGCAAATATTTACTCTCCTATGAACAATTTGACGATGCCTGTAATTAAGTCTGCAAATCCTTTTATGAAGCTTTGCAATTTCCATACCAAGACTAATATTGCGAAGGATGGATTTACCACATCATCTCCTCAAATCTGGGGAAACATATGACAATCATTGACTTTTTCAAACTCTTCAACAATGAATTTCTAGCACATCAATTTGAAATTCTCCCTTCCTGATTGTTCTCCACAACAATCTGGGTTCTAATGTGGCATTGCATAATAAAAGTTGAGTCCTCGATTCGAACAATGTCCATAATTAATGTGTTTATCCTGTACATAAAACACTTGCGCTACAAGTTCGATTTGCAATCAATCACATAAAATGCTTCCTACAAGTTGAGTGAAATACCCAATGAAAAAGATTTCAAGTGATGTCCATGTCAACATAGGTTAGTCCTTCATAATTCTATTCCTCAAATCAATACAACCATAATCTTCACTTCTCCATAGGCTTCTCTTCTTGATATGAAGCCTTCACTCTACAAGAAAGACAACTATACAAAATGTTTATGCATTCCCATAATTATTTCAAATACTAATTCACCATGATTTTTCTCAAACCATTGTCACACAATAAATTCTTAAGTAATCGAGATGTAGTCTCAAATGCCACCGTAAATTTCACTAATTGACATTCAAACTATGCAAAACTTAAATTTGAGCTGGATTAAAATCATATTCATTTAGATGCACAAAAAAATACAATTAAGAGCACAATACTTATTTCAAACACAAATTCACATCGATTTTTCTCAAACATTCCTCACACAATAGATCCTTAATTAATCGAGTCTCACATATCACCCTAAGTTAATTAATTGACACTAAGACTATGCAAACCGTAAATCTCACTCAGATTAAGGTCATATTCATTCAGATAGATAAACAAATACAATTAGGAGCATAAGAATGTTTACATTATTTTCTAATTAAACTCGAATGTGCAAACTATCTTTTCTTTTATTAATCAAAAATCATTCGATAGTGAAAACTATCTTCTCTTTTTTTAATCAAATATCATATTACATATATAGAGGAGTATTGTCTCAAGATAGGAAAACTATCTTGGACATACAATCTCTTCGTTGAGAGAATATCTCAACCACACACCAAACTAGGGAAACCACTCCTATAGAACAGAAACCAACACTTTACATAGAAAGTCACCACTGAGACAAGTACGAATTAATATTCCAACACACGCACTTAATGATTACTTTTCTCGATATCAATCTGCAAGATCGGCATTTAGTCTAATCTCGTAATTACACCTTATACCTTGTTCATGCAATTGTCGATGTCCATATAAAGGAACAATCATCTACTAGAATGCATGGGTTCACAACGGCTGCAACTGCGAGTCTACTAGGAAGTCCTTCACATACATGGTTCATCCAACCTCTCGATGAACTTCCCCTAGCTATAAAATTTCACCACATGGAGTCTAAAACCAATACGTCCCACCCAACTGTATCCATCCCACATGACAAACTCTTCTAGGGTGTTAAAACTCTCTTACAGAGGGAACACATAACAAAGGTTATGCATGCCTCTCTTGGTCTTACAACAGGTACATAAAACATTTCAAGACCACAACTAACCATTACAAAAGAGTGTATGACATGTATATTTGTTCTAATTACAATATGTGACTCATACTACATAAGGAATATGTTCCACAAACTCAAACTAATTCACACAAACTCGATTGTCCATCATCTTCCAATCTCTGATACATGTCCTCTAATGCCATCTTCATTGTCATGTCTTCATTATATTTGGTTGTTAAAAATTCCTACAAATAAATTTGTCTATTATTGGAATGGGCAATTCCAACCTAGGCTTAAACTAGTGACAACAATTTGCCAGACTAAATGTCACAACAATGCATCCAATTCCTAACTAGATTTACAATATTTATGCATTTGCATCATCCATACCTAGCATACACGAGATTAATGTAAATTAAAACAATCTCACAAATCCAATGGCAATTTTGTTCCACCAAAACTAAATTGCACAGAGCTCCATAAGACATTTGAGATGCGTCATCACTGCACCATCAAACCACTCATGAACTCTGCATTTAACGCTGGAAATTTGCATATATTTGAAGTTGGGCGAGACTACTTTACAACCTTGCAATAAACATCATGATCATAACCATGAGCGCTCATATTTGCTATCAAAAAATGGAAGAACTGTTTCAAGAGCGATAGCTTCAATACCGACATGCTTTTGCTAACGTCGAAAATGTTGGAAATTTTTCTGCTAAAATTCCGAAAACAATATCACAGAGCAGAACAGAAAGCTACGCTCTGTTTTAAACACAGGGTCTTTAAAACAAAATCTAAAATTTGTATTTAAAAAAAACTGTTGTTACAAAATGGGTCTTCCTCTGAACAGAGGGATTACAAACAGGAACGCTTCAGTGCCACAACGAAAGGAATTTTCTCTCTACACTGCTGTGCATTACCTCTCATCCTTCTATACTACTGTGTCTACACATATATAGTGCATTAGTGGTCATAATAGTCCATCAACCCCTTTAACTCTATGACAGAGTCTCAGCTGTAATTCTTGAGTCGGTTGTATGGAAACCCATAACTGATAAATGTTGCGAACGGCTCGAGGTTGGTTCTTTCCTTCTCGGCCATGCTTTTCTTTAATGCTGTTGGTGAGCAGTTATGACGCAAAGCCAACTTTCTTCCTTGGGAATGTAAATAGGTAAAGTGCATAAATGCAGTATGGCGGTGACGTGCATTTGATGGGAACAAATATGGGCCATCGGATTAGCAGATGAGCGGCGGGATCGCATCGCAAAACTTTATCGCGAGAATGAGACAAAGTGAGAAATGGCCGATCTCCGATGTGCGATGATATCACATCGCAGTATCGCAATCGCAGAAAACAAAGAAGTAAAGGCTCAACGCATACAGGGCGAAACTTGTGATCTGCGATCGCATCGCACGATTGCATCGCGTCATGTCACAGTGCGAAGGATAGGCGAAGGGATTAATGTGATTTGTGATGAGACATGGTTTGTGATTTCTGCTCAACTGATGCTGCAGTTGGAATTAATTTCCAACACTACCCCTTGATTTCAATTGATGGGTTTTTCTGCATACCCAGGCATTTCCTGAAATGATCAAAACTTTTCTTTCCCAATGGTTTTTTCAAGATGTCAGCTAACTAATTCTCTGTTTTGCAGTGCTGCAAAACAATCTCACCATTGTTAACCAATTCACGTATGAAGTGAAATTTGGTGTCTATGTGCTTTGTTATTTTATGAAAAACTGAGTTTTTAGACAATGCTATTGCCGAGCTATTGTCATAGTAAATGGTTGTGCCCTTTCCTTGTTCATGACACAAATCTCTGAGAACTCTTCTCAGCCACACTGCTTGGCATGCTGCTGCTATTGCTACCACATACTCTGCCTCTACTGTTGACAAAGACACAACTGGTTGCTTCTTGGGAGCCCATGAGATGGCTCCCGATCCCATATGAAACACATATCCCAATGCGTTTTTCCTGTCATCAACACTTCTAGCCCAATCACTATCAGTGTAACCTGTCAACATGAAACTTTCAGAAGAGGAGTATAAAATACCAAACCCCTTCGTTCCATTCACACACCTTAGAATCCTCTTGGATGCCTACCAATGAGTCTCTTTCGGTCTTTCCATAAATCTAGAGATTAAACTCACAGCGTGCATAATGTCTGGCCTAGTTGCAATTAAGTACATAAGGCTGCCAACTATGCTCTTGTACAATTTTGCATCAAAATCCTTGCTGCTGTCTTCTTTGGTCAATTTCAACCCCATTACAGTTGGAGTCACTGCTGCCTTGCTATTCTGCATGTTAAATCTCTTAAACATTTCTTCTACATATTTAACTTGAGAAATGAAAACACCATTTTCACTTTGGTCTACTTCAATTCCAAGAAAATATCTTAAGAAGCCCAGGTCAGTCATTTCAAATTCACTTTTCATGACTGCTTTAAAATCAGCAATGAGAGAAGCATCATTGCTAGTAAAAATCAAATCATCTACATATAAAACAACAATAAGAAATCTTACCGTCATTCTCCTTTATGTAGAGTGTGGGTTCACCATCACACTTATCAAACCCATTTTCAATCAGATAAGCATCTATTCTGCTGTACCATGCTCTTGGAGCTTGCTTCATCCCATAAAGAGCCTTCTTCAGTTTGCAGACTTTATGCTCTTGGCCTTCAACTTCATAGTCTGGAGGTTGTTCAACATAAACCTCTTCTTTTAACACTCCATTCAGGAATGCAGATTTAACATCCATGTGATAAATGTTCCATTTGTGTTGTTCCGCAATAGGCAACACTGTTCTGACTATTTCCATCCTTGCTACTGGTGCAAAGGTTTCATCATAATCTTTGCCTTGTTGCTGCTTGTAGCCTTTCACAACAAGTCTTGCTTTGTGCCTGTCAATCTTGCCTTCAGCATTGCTCTTGGTCTTATAGACCCACCTAACTCCAATGGCATCTTTGCCTTTAGGGAGGTCCACTAACTCCCATGTTCTACTCTTCTCAATTGCACCAATTTCTTCATTCATTGCTTCAATCCATTTATCTTCATTTACAGCATCTTCAAAATGAACTGGGTCATCAACATGACAATGCAAAGCGAATAATGAATTCAGACTGGTATTGTTACTTACCTCTCCTTGTTCATAAATCTCATTCAGATTTCTAAATCTTGGTCTTCTTGGTGTGGTTGGAGTTTCATCCGAACTTGAGGGTATTTCTGATCCCTGTGATGTGCTTGGAGAAGCACTTCCTTGACTTCTCAAGGTTGTTCGAATTCTAGCTTGTGGTGTGGTTTGTTGTACTTGTTGTGGTTGAGGAGGAGCCACCAAGGAATGATTATTTGCTGTTGTCCCTTCCTCTTCTTCTTCGTGAGACACAATTGTCTTCACATTCACTATCTCCTCTAAGCTTCCATCCCAAGCTTCATCTTCAATGGACTGCACATCCTTTCTTACTATCAATTTCTTGCTGGATGGATTATAGAGTTTGTATGCTTTTGACTCATCACAATAGCCAACAAAGACACACTTCTCCCCCTTACTGTCAAGCTTCTTCCTTAGCTGATTCGGTACATGCGCATATGCTACACAACCGAATACTCTCATGTGAGTGACAGTTTGCCTTTGACCACTCCATGCTTCTTCTGGTATTTTGTTCATGACAGCTTTAGTTGGGCATCTATTCAAGATGTAAACTGCACAAGTGATAGCTTCTGCCCAATACTCATGCGGCAAGTGTTTTGCCTTTAGCATACTTCTGACCATGTCAAGAATGGTCCTATTCTTCCTTTCAGCAACACCGTTTTGCTGCAGTGTATACCTCACTGTTAACTGCTTTTGTATGCCATTCTCTCTGGAAAAATGCAGAAAGTCTTTGGAGATGTACTCTCCTCCTCTATTTGTTCTGAGCACTTTGATATAATGCCCACACTACTTCTCAACAAGCGTTTTGAAGTGACGGAATTTCTCAAACACTTCACTCTTCTGTTTCAGCATATACACCCATGTCTTTCTGGTCAATGAAAGTTAAAAAATATTTATTTCTGGCAAATGATGGTATTTGCATCGGTCCACACACATCAGAGTGAACAATTTCCAAGGGTGCTTTTTCCCTCACACTCTTTCCTGCTGGAAAGCTTTCTTTATGTTGCTCGCTCAAGATGCAGCCTTCACAAAGACTGTTCGGCTTCTCGATCAATGGCAATCCCTTTACCATTCCCTTTCTGTGCAACAGATTCAAGCCTCCGAAATTGAGATGTCCAAATCTCAAATGCCACAACCAATTCTCATCTTTCACTTGTTCCTGAAAGACTTCTTGTGTTACAGCTGCAATAGTTCTTCCTTCCTTCAAATCTGCCCTGAGTTTGAGGGGAAACATTCTATTGCTGGTCATCTGCACCTGTGCAATGATATTCTTACTTGGAGGTATGTTTCTGATTGTACACATATCATCTTTGAAGAACACATTGTAACCTTTGTCAATGAGCTACCCAATGCTCAAAAGATTACATTTTAGACCAGGTACATAGTATACCTCTGGTACAATCATCTGTTCTCCATTTCTTGCTCGGATACTGACTCTGCCCTTACCCTTGACAGATATCTTACTATCAGTTCCTGTTGTTACCTCAGATTTCACATCTTCATCCAGATTGGCAAACAATTCAATATTGCCAGTCATGTGATTACTACAACCTGAGTCTAAGAACCAAAAATCTTCTTGTTTGTCTTGTGCAATGTTACATGTTAATAGCACATTCTTTGGATTCTTATCTACTTCATTCGTAAAATTAACATTTTGCCTATTATACATGTCATTTTGTTTTTTTTTACATTCATTGGCGTAGTGCCCATATTTCTTACAATAATGACATTGGACTTGGGATTTGTCATACCTTTGTCCATGAGCTCGCTGTTTGCTTGAACCTTCATATTGGTTCTGATTGCAGCTCCTTCCGCTTGTGCTTGCGGGATTATTTCTACCTTTGTTTTGGCTTCTTCCACGACCTCTGTTATTTGCTCTGCCTCGACCTTTTCCTTGGCTAAAGGACATCTGAGTCTTGAATGCTTGCTCAAGAGAGGAATCTGTTCCTCTGCTCAGTCTGTGTTCAGGAGACATAAGAGAAGCACTCAGTTCATCTATTGTGAACTGTGAGAGATCCTTTGTTTCTTCTATTGCTACCACAATAGATTCAAACCTTGAGGGTAAACTTCTCAAGGTTTTCTCTACAATCCTTCTTTCTTCAAGAATCCCACCATGAGATCTTATCTGGGTTATCAACCCAATAACTCAAGTGAAGAATGAATCTATTGTATCAGATTCCTTCATGCTGAGTGTTTCAAAGTCTCTCCTCAACATCTGCAACTTTGCAGTCTTCACCTTCTCCATCCCTTGATAGGCAGTTTTGAGAATATCCCATGCCTCCTTGGATTTTGTTGCTGCTGCAATCCGTGGAAAAACACTTTCATGTACTGATTGGAAGAGAAAAAATAGGGCTTTGGTATCCTTCTTCTTGTCGCTCTTCAACTGGTCTCTTTCTGCTACTGTTAAAGAAACTAATGTTGTTGCATCTGCAGGTTGAGCATAGCCAGTTTCAACCAGCTCCCATATTCCTTGAGAAGCAAACAATGCTTTCATTGTTATGGACTAATAACTGTATTTTTTCCCATTAAACTGTGGCAGTTGGGAATTTGTCAAACCAGTTCCAGCATCTGCCATATTAACTTGTATAAGTAAATAAGAGATACTGACTGTATAATTAAAACAAGCAAAAAAAACTTTCTCTGCTCAATAAACTTCTTACAGCTCCTACAGTGAAAAACAAACTATGTTTTTGACTCACTGAGTGCCTAGACTAGCTCTGATACCACTTGTTGGACTTTTTTCTGCTAAAATCTAAAAACAATATCACAGAGCAGAACATAAAGCTACGCTCTGTTTTAAACACAGGGTCTTTAAAACACAATTTAAAATTTGTATTTAAAAAAAAAACTGCTGTTACAAAATGGGTCTTCCTCTGAACAGAGGGATTACAAACAGGAATGCTTCAGTTCCACAACGAAAGGAATTTTCTCTCTACACTGCTGTGCATTACCTCTCATCCTTCTATACTACTGTGTCTACACATATATAGTGCATTAGTGGTCATAATAGTCCATCAACCGCTTTAACTCTCTGATAGAGTCTCAGCTATAATTCTTGAGTCGGTTGTATGGAAACCCGTAACTGATAAATGCTGCGAACGGCTCGAGGCTGGTTCTTTCCTTCTTGGCCATGCTTTTCTTTATTTCTCTTGGTGAGCAGTTATGGCGCAAAGCCAACTTTCTTCGTTGGGAACATAAACAGGTAAAGTGCGTAAATCCAGTATGGCGGTGATGTGCATTTGGCGGGAACAAATATGGGCCATCGGATCAGCAGATTAGTGGCAGGATCGCATCGCAAAACTTTATCGCGAGAATGAGTCAAAGTGAGAAATGACCGATCTACGATGTGCGATGATATCGCATCGCAGTATCACAATCGCAGAAAACAAAAAAGGAAAGGCTCAATGCGTACAGGGCGAAACTTGCGATCTACGATCGCATCGCACGATCGCATCACGTCGCGTCGCAGTGCGGAGGACAGGTGAAGGGATTAATGCGATTTGCGATGAGACGTGATTTGCGATTTCTGCTCTACTAATGCTGCAGTTGGAATTAGTTTCCAACAGAAAACCGTAACAAGATATATTGGCACAAGAAACCCTGGATCTATAACTATATTTCTCTCATAGTTTAGCTGAATAAAGGCACCACCGATCCTGCATGAAGCGCTTCCACGCAATTGACCACTCGAAGAGCCACACTTTGCTCACGCGCAAGATCCACACGCAAAACCTTTCCATGCTCCATGCTCACCGCATTACCTCTCATAATCTGAAGAGGTCGAGTAGCCCCTGAATGAATCAGTCAAATTCCATACACCATGGCATGCTATACATCCAAGTATCATGGCTTAGAACACTAAACAAACAACAAAAAACCAGCCACTTCGTCAATAACTGTGCACAACCCTCATCCTCTTCAGGAAACCCTTATTTGATTGTGTAGCGAAGGGAAGCTCCACAACAGATCTTCTGCCAAAAGCAATGCATCAAGGAACCACTGTTGCTATGGCTTGGCCTCTGGCTCAACTACGTTGCACCAGTCGGCCCAAACACATCCTTCCCTCCAGATCCACGCTTCCTTTGCAGTAGAGGATCACGTCTCGGTCCACAAACCGGATCAAAATATTGCCAGTGAAACCGGATCTACCAATCGAGCGGAAGCCAACTCACTATAGCAACTACTTCAACTTTGCATGCACGAACATTCCGCTCCATGCTTCTACGCTGCCAATAGATCACTTTGAGATCTTTCCACTACTTGATCCTCAACTGCATCCGACATCACCTGAGATTTGCAGCTATGGAAGGACGGAGACAAAATACCACTCCCTAGCTCGTTTGGCTCACTACACTAGTGGATCTCGCTCTTCAACTGGAAGATACACCACAAATTGTGAATTCAATCTGATGGCTCGATCTCTGTTGCTGATATGCTGTCATGATCTGATGGGCAGTCCAGACATCGACCTTCGATGTACAAATAGGTAGATCCTCGGTTTTGATGCCTCCTCTTCTCAACGGAGATGCCTCAAAAAACTTAGGCATTTTCTAACAACAATCTCAGTGGCCTCTCCTCAACGCAATTTGCTGGAGTAACCCCAAGAACTATGACAGTCTACAGAAATTGCCACATATATGAAAATATGGTGAGATGAAAATACCCATACATTTGTGGTGAAAAGGGGCGAATTCCCCCACAAAAAAAAATACTCAATGCTTATGCAACTGTATTTATATTGTTGGAGATTTTGTGCCAACTCCACATTATTGGCACAAAAACAAAATATTCTTTTTCACAAAATTCTCAGTTGATCGATTTCATGGCCTCAACAGTCAAATACTGACCTCGGAGATGACTGCTAACTGTAGCCCTCTCAAATGCAGCTCTCAGCTTCGTAACTGCCTCTGAGTAGGGCTCTGTGCCTCTTACACCATGTGAATGGACCGTCACTTTTGAAACTGATATGTGCATGTCTACTCCAATAAAATGAAGGACCTACAATGGCATTCTAGTCTCATGGAGATCTGGAAACATGGTGAATGCTGAAACAATGCTTGAGCACAGAGATTTCTAGTATCTCCATTGGCGCACGATGATGGACCCAAGAAAAAAATTAAAACAATTCAATATATTTTCTTATTTCACTCATCCCAGGAGGGGCCAGAACCCTAGGAGCTCTAATATAATTCAAATATATTTTCTTATTTCACTCATCCCAGGAGGGGCTAGAACCCCAGGAGCTCTAATACCATGATAAACATGATAGTGCAAACTATCTTTTCCTTTATTAATCAAATATAATATTACATATATATATAGGGATATTGTTTTAAGATAGGAAAACTATCTTGGATATACAATCTGCTGGTGGAGAGAATATCTTAACCACACACCAAATTAGGGAAACCACTCCTATAGAATATGAACAAACTTTTTACATAAAAGTCACCACTGAGACAAGTAGGAATTAATATTTCAACACTTTCAATCATAAATAATATACATACAATTATGCAGAGACTCGCTCTCATCTACTCTTTCCATGGCCTAAATTACATTTAATTGGTCATCCTTTCATCATTGGCACACAACCTCTATATTTTTTCATTACAGAACATCGATTTAAATAGAAATAACTTGTTGATATCTAGATCCATAAAATTACAATTTTGTTAGCGAAAAATAGAAGAACTAACTCTCATTAACTTCCAGCTTATATGGGCAACAAATCCATTTATCACATACATATTCATCAACCCATTTAAATTGACCTTTTAGAAATAGACAATTTGAGTAAAGAAGGGATGATATCTGAAATTTTATAGATTTATAGAGTTTTTGAGTATTTTGGTGCCATCAATCATCAAGGACATACAGATTCATTGGTAGTGTATCTATTTTATAGGAACTAAATTTTTAATGAGCATTCCTCTAAGAAAAATTCTAATTAACAATAATAGTTAGTCAATTAACATTTTGATCATATTTATTGAAAATGAATCATACCCTCATATATTATTGAAATGTAATTTGAGTGACTAATAAAAATATACTATTACAAATAGATAAAAAAAATCTCATTCCCCATTCATACACACTTCAATGTGGAATGTAAAATATTTCACTATTTAATATTCAATCCATGGTTATTTGTGTAAGAAATCAACACTATTTAATATTCAATGTGTGGTTATTTCTTTAAAAATTCAAAAAAATTAAAATTATTTTATTATTATTATTATTTTTTCATATATATATTTTTTTAACCTTGAGATCATAGCACGTTCAAAAAGTATATAAAAATCACTTTTGTATTAGGGTCATTTTATCTAAAAAAATTTAACATAATTATGTTATGGAGAGGTAATTTTTTAATCAAAATTTTATTTGTGAAGGGTTAATGTATTATGAGAACATGACTCTTGTATGGCATAATTTGAAACATAACATTTCTTCATCGGAAGCATAAAGAAAAGTAAAAAAAAATGTATCACATGTTGCTTACCAAAAGTTGTTATTTGGGAAGAAAAAATACTATAGTTTAATGATTCTTCTAAGTTGTGGAGTTCTATTAAATATATTTTAGGTTAATTTTATTTAAAATTAAGAAAAAATAGTAAATATTTTATTAAATTATAAGTTTGAGAAAATTTATGAAGGTTAAATTTATTGATATAATTAAAAAATATATTTTAAGCAATTAACAATTACAATTTTTATCAACAATTCATATTATTATATTTAAATACAAACTCCATATACAGCTTGAGTGAGACTAATGGTTAAGAGCATATGTTTCCTCCTAAGAGGTCATAGGCCTTCTACAACCCACTATATGAATAATGTGTAGGTGTATTGTAAAAACGTTTATTAAATTTATATTAGTATTTCTGATTTATAACATTTGGGTAAAGTATTGGTAAACATTTACATGTTGGTTAAAAGTAATCTAGAGGTAGTGTTCATAAAACGTTAAAAGTAATAAAATATTAAAATTCAATAATAATATTTTAGATAAAATAAAATCAATAATTATAATATTAAATAGGATTTGTTACAATACCATGGGCCAATACCATGTCTCATCAATACAACATGTTAAAAACATCTCTCATTTCACAATCAGAATATTTTATAAATATTTTATTTGATTTTAATTTTATAACATTTATTTTATTAAATCTAAAAGAAGAAAGATTATACTTACTTTTGAGATATAATATATAAATAGTAGCTATAAATTAAGATCCATTTTCCCATATAAATTTAAATAATAATTTTGTAACCATATTTAGATTTCATTAATAAGCATATCAAAACTTTATACTTATAATATAACGATATTTTTAATCATGTATGTTCAACCCCATTTTATCATGGATATTATTAACCATACCATACCATACCATGGGCCAATACGATGTGCCATCAATACCACATGCCTCAAAAACCATCTCTTGTACCATAATCAAAATGATACTTACAATATAACAATATTTTTAGCCATGGATATTCACCCCCCACTTTACCATGGATATTATTTACCAAACCATACCATAGGTCAATAAAAACCACTTCACATATAATTTAATTTTATTACATTTTTGGGTGGAGAGTCACTCATGTTATATTATGTTATCTAAACATTTTTACCAAGTCAAATTACATAAAATAAATAAATAAATTAATTAATATTTAAATCAGTCTAGATCCATCTTAACTTCGATTATATCAAGCTCCGAGAGGGATCAAATATCTCAGGTGTGCTCCGAGAGGGATCAAATATCTTAGGTGCAATTTTGATTATATCAAGCTCTGGGAGGGATCAAATATCTCAGGTGCCATTTTTTTTTTCAAGTTTTGCTCTAAGAAAACAGGTTTGCACCTCTAGATATTTTTATTACTTTTAACTTTTTTTACACACATTACAACATCTCCCCCATACTAGGCTCTATATTACTTTTATGTAAATGTAAATAATAAAATTCAACTTGCTACATTATAATTTTGTTTTTATTAGTAAAATTAAGAATACTTTTTTTGAGAAAAGAAAATGATAATATACTTATTAAATAGACTTTGTTACAATATCATAGGGAAATACTATGGCTAAATGATACAACATGCCCAAAAACCATCTCTCATTTCACAATCAAAATATTCTATAAATATTTTATTTGAATTTAATTTTATAACATTTTTTTATGAAATCTAAAAGAAAAAATATTATAATTATTTTTGAGATATATATACACCTCTATGACATTAAAATATATAAGATATAAATAGTAGTTATAAATTGAGATCCACTTTACCATATAAATAAAAATAATAATTTTGTAACCATATTTAGATTTCATTAATAAACACATAAAAAATTAATACTTACAATATAACAAGATTTTAAACCAAGGATATTCAACCCCAATTTACCATAGATATTATTAACCATCCGATACCATGGTGCAATACTATGTCTCATCAATACCACATGCCCAAAAACCATCTCTTATTTTAGAATCAAAACAATACTTACATTATAATAAGTTTTTTTTTTTTAGGAAACGAGTAGCATTTATATGTTTCAAAACTTGCTCTCATTCAAAATTTTCTAGATTTGGTTATATATACTCCAGGAAAATGCCACAAAGTTTGATAAAACTACATAACATAACAACGACATATAAAAGGAAATCAACTACCCGCTATCCTCCAACGTCTTTGGTGCACTGTCCTCCTCAGTCATGTGTTCGTTAAGACCAATAAAAATATTCATTCCTGACCTGTGATGTTCTTGTCCCTCATATTTAGCTACCTATGAACCAGATGGATTCGATTCTCCAAGCCCAAAGACCTCTTTCATCAAACCAACCGTCGCCAATTCTACCTTGACTTCCATCCTATCAACTTTAAAATTCAATTTAGCATTTTTGTTTCCAGTTGATCCACGAACTTTTGCAACAACTCTAGATCCTTCCCAATTCCAAGGAGATGAAATGTCACCACTATAAATTTATCACGAACCTCCTGTGCAACTTGCTCCCCAACTTTCTCCACTATTGTCACTATGTCGCACATGGATAATGTCCCATGCTCCATACATTTTCCGGTTCCATTGATCATGGAGGAAGCCATTTTAAGAGGAACCTTTCCCTGCATGTGTATAGCCCTCAAGTCTAACTACTTCATCGAACTCCTTAAAATATGACTCTATTCATTGTCTAATATAGTTCATGTAACTTTGCATTGATTAGTATTCCCAAACTACTGATCAGTCTCGACACAAGCCTCCATCCCCACAACTAAAAATTTGATTTTAGATTGTATTGTTAATGCTTAATGCAACTGAAGTGGATTACTATTCTTCTGATCCCTAGTTTCAATAATTAATGTCATTCCCTTCCTTTTCCACTTTTCCATTGTCATGATGTTTGATCCTTCATGCCATATCTTGATGCAAGTGATGGGAGAAAACGGTATGACATCGTTAATGCATGAATTATTCCAATCATCATCTGAGGTCAAGGTTTACATGTCTTCAATCATGGGAAATGGCATATTTGAGGGAGAATTTATTTTATTATTGATAATTTTTGTTCTAGGGAAATTCCTGTATTGGTTTGATAATTTTCTTCTTAATTGTTCTCTCTTTTAACATGGAAAACTTTATAGTAATTTAATTTATTTAGATGAATCTCTATCCTCTAGAGAGTAGGGGATAGTTCTTGATATGTTTGCTTCTTGATCTTGGAGCACCTTTAGATAATGACCATTAAATCTCAAAATATACTTGATTTCCCCAGCATTTGTTGATGGAAATCCTTAATCATTTCTAGAGAGATAGGGCTTCAACTTGATTATTCAAAGAATTTCCCAATCCCCATGCATACCTTCTTTCTATTTTTTCATTGAGTTTGTAAAACACCCCTAATGCTACAACACTCCTAACGCTCTTACCCCCCCGCGCATTATAATACTATTTTTAACCATGGATACTCAACCCACTCTAAAATGGATATTATTAGTCATACCATACCATACCATGGGCCAATACTATGGCTCATCAATAACACATGCAGAAAGACCACCTCTCTTTCATCATATAATATATATATATATATATATATATATATATATATATATATATATATATATAATTTTATCACATGCATTCACCACATACAAAACACTACGCTTAATTTGACTACATATTGGGAAATACCTCTAAGAATCACATTGTTTAATCCCTCCCAATACGAACCTAATACACCTTCCCAATTTAAAAAAACCTACTTTCACTAGATATTGTAGGTATACATTTTTTATACCTTTTTATATTTTTTCATTAAGTTTGAGCTGCATTTTTTATACCTGCAAATATAAGACCCTTTATCCCCTATATATCACCCAATATATTATGTCATTTTTTGCTCAATATATATATGCACGTAGTATGGTATTACTCTCCTAGTGAAGCCCCTGTGCATCGCAGTATGGAAGCAATGTTATAATGTCATGTTCAATCTTATAATTGAATCAACTAGTCAAGCTTACTTATCAAAATAAATGATAGAGATAGAAGAATAAATAACAATATACCTTGCAAAATCATAAGCAACTAAAGGCACTAGTTCACTTGTATATATCCATTTTTTAATTTGAATGATGCAATTGAATGGATGAAAACCTAAAATCAAAACATTTGTTCATGCTTTGAACTTCCAACTACAAAGTAATTAACAATGGCAACTATAAATTAAGTTGTTAGGGGCTACTTTGGAAATGTTTATTTTTAAATTGAAAAATTTATAAAGAAACTGATCAATAAAAACAAGTACTTGACAATCCAATATGTAAATTTATATTAATTATAAAAGCGAGACATAGTTAAATATGTCAACTATATTTTATATTGACGCTATGCACAAGAAGAAATGAATACAAATAGTAAAATAACTCTTTGATTTGTTTTCAACCTTTAAAATTTTCAATTTCATATTAATTAGCAGTATCTCCGTTAGTTTATGGAAATTCTTATTATTATTATTATTTTAGATAGGATATGATGTGAGGTTTAAAATAGGCTAACCATGGCCAAATGTCAAATTGCAACAAATATTATCTCAATATGAAAATCAACCATGATCAACCATGGTCCTGCATCACCGTTAGACAAAAAATTTCTCACTATAAAAATCAACCATGGACAACTGTGGTCAACCATGGTTAGTCATGGTCAACCATGGTTAACCATGGTCCAATGTCACATTGTGAAAAATATTGACTGAATATGAAAACTAATCATGGTTAACCATGGTTCGATGTCGTATTATGCCAAAGACTATCTCAATATGTAATCAACCATGGTTAACCATGTTTATTTTAGCATTTATAATATTTATCATAGGGTTTATATAGCTTAGTTTATAATATTTATCTTAGGGTTTATCACAGGATTTTTTCAACATGAAAATCAATCATGCTCAACCATGCTCATCCATGGTCCAATGTCACATTATGACAAAGATTGTCTGAATATGAAAATCAACCATGGTCAACCATGGTCCAACATCACATTTTGAAAAATATTGTTTGTACGTTAAAATAAATCATGGTCAATCATTTTCAACTATGATCAACCATGGTCCAATGTCACATTATGACAAGGATTGTTTCAATATGAAAATCACCCATGGTCAACCATGTTCTAATGTTGCATTCTGAGAAAGATTGTCTCAATATTTAAATCAACCATTGTCAACGATGGCCAATCATTTTCAAACATGGTCAATAACCATGGTCACATTGTGACAATGATTGTCTCTTGGTCGAATGTCACATTGTGTCAACCATGGTCATCCATGGTCCAACGTTACATTATTACAAATATTGTGACAATATGAAAATAAACCAATGTAAACCATGGTCAATCATACTCAACCATGGTCAATAACCATGGTCACATTGTGACAAACATTGTATCTTCGTCCAATGTCACATTCTGAAAACATGGTCTTCTAAGGTCAACCATGGTCCAACATCACATTCTATTAAATATTGTCTCAGTATGAAAATCAACCATTGTGCAACATTGCATTGTGAGAAAGGTTGTCTCAATATGAAAATAAATCATGTTCAATCATAATCCAACATCGTATTGTGACAAATATTTTGTCACTATCAAAATTAACCATTATTAAGCATGGTCAACCATGTTTAATTTAGGGTTTATAATATTTATCTTAGGATTTATATACATTGGGTTTATAACCATGATTGAACATAGTTGGCCATGGTCAACCATGGCCCAATGTCACGTTGTGACAAAGGTTATCTCATTATGAAAATCAACCATGGTCAACCATGATCCAATGTCGCATTGTCACAAAGATTTTGTCTATATTGAAATCAACCATGGTCAACCATGTTTAGCCATGTTTATTTTAGGTTTTATAATATTTATATTATGGTTTATATACCTTGGGTTTATAAATTATGGTCAGCCATGGTACAATGTCACATTGTGATAAATATTGTCTCAATATGAAAATCAATCATGATCAATGACAGTCCAATGTTACATTGTGACAAATATTTTATTGACAGTAAAATCAATCATGGTCAACCATGGTCCAATGTCGCATTTTGACAAGGATTGTGTCAATATGAAAATCAACCATGGTCAACCTTGTTCCAATGATGGATTTCAACAAATATTATCTCAATATGAAAATCAACCATAGTCACATTTTGTCAAAGATTGTCTCTTGGTCCATCATCACATTGTGACAACAATGGTCATTTATGGTCATCCATGGTGCAATGTCGCTTTTTAAGAAAGATTGTCTCAATATGAAAATCAACCATGGTCAACCATGGCCAATCATGTTCAAGCATGATCAATAACCATGGTCACATTGTGACAAATATTGTCTCTTGGTCCAACATCACATTGTGACAACATGATCATCCATGGTTAACCACGGTCCAACGTCGCATTGTGACAAAGGTTTTCTCAATATCAAAATCAAACATGGTCAACCATTGTCCAATTTCGCATTGTTAGAAAGGTTGTCTCAATATGAAAATCAATCATGGTCAACCATATTTTAATTTCGCATTGTGACAAAGATTTTGTCAATAAGAAAATTAATTGTGGTTAACCATGGTCAATCGTGTTTATTTTACGTTTAAAATAATTATCTTGGGGTTTATATAACTTGGGTTTATAATATTTATCACAAGGTTTATATACCTTGCATTTATAATATTAATCCCTTGGGTTTAATATTATTCCCTTGGCTTTATAATACCTTGGAGTTTTAGAATTAATCCCTTAGGTTTATCAATCAAAGGGTTTATATTTGTAGGGTATAATATTATTCATAAGGTATGTTATATTTATCATAGGATTTAATATAAATCCCGTAGGTTTATGATCATGGTAAACCATGCGCAACCATGGTACAATGTCACATTCTGACCAAGTTTGTCTCAATATGAAAATCAACTATGGTAAGCCATGGACTAATGTCATATTTTCACAAAGATTGTTTCAATATCAAAATAAACCATGGTAAAATATGGTCAACCATGTTTATTTTATGGTTTATGGTATTTATGTTAGGATTTATATACCTAGGGTTTATTATATTAATCCCCTCGGTTTAATATAAGTACCTTGGGATTTTTGTATTAATCCCTTAAGAATATTACTGTTGGTGAGGTCCAACGTCACAGTGTGAGAAATATTGTCTCCACATTAAAATTGATCATGGTCAACCATGGTCCAGTCTTGCATTGTGACAAGGATTGCCTCAATATGAAAATAGACCATGGTCAACAAGGTTGCAACGTTGTATTCTGAAAAACAATGTCTCGATATGAAAATCAACCATTGTAAACCATGGTGAATAACCATGGTCAAATTGTGACAAATATTGTTTCTTGTTCCAACGTCACATTGTGAGAACCATGGCCATCCATGGTCAACCATGTTCCAACGTCACATTCTGACAAAGATTTTTTCAGTATGAAAATCAAGCATGGTCAACTATGGTCAACCATGTTCAACCATGGTCCAATGTTGGATTGTGACAAATATTGTCTCAATATAAAAAATAACAATGGTCAACTATGGTAAAGCATTGTCCAATGTCACATTTTGAGAAAGGTTGTCTCAATATGAAAATCAATCCTGGTAAACCATAGTCCAACGTAGCATTGTGACAATGATTTTGTCAATATGAAAATCAATGATGGTCAACCATGTTTATTTTATTGTTTATAATATTTATCTTAGGGTTTATATACCTTGGGCTTATAACCATGGTCAACCATGGTCCAACATTGAATTGTCACAAAGATTTTGTCAATATGAAAATCAATTATGGTCAACCATCGTCAACCATGTTTATTTTAGGGTTTATAATATTTATCTTAGGGTTTATACACCTTGTGTTTATAACCCATCTTCAACCATGGTCTAATGTCGAATTATGACAAAGATTGTCTCAATATGAAAATCAACCAACCATGTTCCAATGTCGCATTGTGACAAATATTGCCTCAACATTAAAATCAAAATCATGGTCGACCATGGTTAACCATGGTCCAATGTCGCATTGTGAGAAGGGTTGTCTCAATATGAAAATCAATCATGGCCAACCTTGTTTCAATGTTATATTATGACAAATATTGTCTCAATATAAAAATCAACAATGGTCAACCATGCTTATTTTTAGGATTTATAATTGTTGGCTTGTGTTACATTCCTTCCACGACTAGCCCATGTGGTTAACTAGGTGGTTAGACCGGGGGGGGGGTGGAGCCCCACTCTCGTTGCACTGATTGCATAGTGGGGGGTCACAGGGGATTTGAGGGGTGCAACTAACCCCCCTCTATGGGGTCCGGGGCAACACCCTAGAAAATTTTGTTTTTGGACCCTATATTAGGTTGGGCGGACCTACCTATGGTTTTGTGCATGATTTTTGCACATGGTTTTGGGTGCGATGGTTTTTGGTCCATGGTATTGGATGCTTCCACATCTATAAATATGTATTGTAACATTGAAAGGAACATAATGAAAAATCAAGCTGGTAGTCTCAGTTTTGAGATCTAGGGGAAATCTCTATGTATATGTGTTTTATGTGTTATGCTCTTGCATTGTTTATTTTCTATGTTTTAGAATTCATATGCAGGTAATTTTTGTACGGGGTTAAAACCTACATTTGGTATGAGAGTTGTTTTGGCTTCAAGGAGACGTCTTCTTTGCTAAGGGGTTTTGCTCAGGCCTGTGGTAGACGCTGTTTAGTGGGAAATCTGCGAGATCGATTTTGGTGGTGAAAGAAGATGGCGAGCAGTGGAAAGATAGAGATCGAGAAATTTAATGGTCTGAGTTTTGGGTTGTGGAAACTCAATATGGAAGATCTGTCGGTGGATAACGATCAGTGGATCATAGTAGATCCGGGTACTAAACCAATGGAAGTGTCCAATGAAGAATGGAAGAAGTTGCATCAGAAGGCAAAGAGGACAATACGATTGTGTGTCTTAGATTCAATATTGTTGAATGTATCAGGGGAAGCTACAGTGAAGGCTTTGTGGGACAAGTTAGGGACTTTGTACCAATCTAAGTCTCCGCTGAATAAACTGTTCCTGCAGAAAAAATTGTATAACCTAAGGATTACAGATGGAGACTTGGTGACAAAGCATCTGAATGCATTTAGTACTGTGGTAAGTCAGTTATTATCTGTTGATATTAAAATTTTAGATGAAGATAAGTGGACCAGTTTGTTGTTTTATCTACTAGATTCGTGGGATTGTCTAGTTATTGCAATAGGTAGCAATACAAATGCATTATAGTTTGATGAAATAGTCTCATCCTTGATGACAAAGGAGATGAGACAGAAAAATATGGAGAACTAGAATGGTGAAGCCTTTTCTATATGAGGACGATCCCAGAAAAGAAACAAAAATAAGTCATCGAGTGGGAGATCTAAATCTAGAGGGAGATCTAAATCTCCAGGAAAACCTGTAAAGGTGGTGCGTTGGAAATGTGGAAAGGAAGGGCAGTACAAAACAGAATGTAAATCTAAAGCTCTCAAAAAAGGAAAGGGATCTGATGATGCTCCTTCTACAGAGGAGGAAGCCACCTCAGATGAAGGTGGGGATGTGTACTTGGTTTCTTCAAGTACACATGTAGATCATGAGGCATGGTTGATTGACTCAGGTGCATCCTTTCACTTCACTCCCCACAGAGAGTGGTTCTGTGAGTATGAGAAATATGATAGTGGTGATGTCTTCTTGGGGGATGACAGGAAGGCTAGAATAATTGGTAATGGAAAAGTAAAGTTGAAGTTGCAAG
Source organism: Pinus taeda (assembly GCA_000404065.3). Taxonomy (NCBI): domain Eukaryota; kingdom Viridiplantae; phylum Streptophyta; class Pinopsida; order Pinales; family Pinaceae; genus Pinus; species Pinus taeda. The sequence goes on from APFE030306272.1 coordinate 318,598, forward strand.
GTGGAAGGGTTAGAACACTTCCAGGTGTTTTGCATATTCCTGCATTAGCCAGAAATCTGATTCCTGTAACCAAGTTGGATGATGCAGGTGTAAAAATTGTGTTCGATAAGGATACCTGCAAGATAGTTCGGGGAGCACATGTATTGATGTGGGGAGTTTGAATTGGAACTCTGTACAAGATGCAAGGTAGCACTGTTGTTGATGGGTGCAACAATTTTGTGGTTCCTAAAAGTGGAGCAAAAAATATAGTGGTCTCTGGAGAGAAGACCATGTTGTGGCATCAAAGGCTTGGACATATTGGAGAGAAGGGCCTTCTAATACTTCATGGTAAAGGTATGGTAGAAGGTATGAGTAATAGCACTCTGGATTTTGATTTTTGTGAAAATTGTGTATATGGGAAGCAAAATCGTGTGAGTTTATCCTCTGGTGGTAAGAGGGTGAAACATATACTAGAACTTGTGAACAGTGATGTGTTTGGACCTGTGAAGGTTCCATCACTGGGTAAGTTTGTGTACTATGTATCATTTATAGATTAATTTCAAGGAATACATGGATATATTTCGTTAAGAAGAAATTTGAAGTCTTTGACAGGTTTAAATAATTTAAGGCTCTAGTGGAAAACCAGATAGAGAAGAAGATAAAGGTGTTGAGGACAGATAAGGGTGGAGAGTTTTGTAGCAAGGAATTTGAAGAATTCTGTAAGAAGTGTGGTATAGCATAGCAGAAGAACACTCCATACACGCCTGAGAAAAATGGAGTTGCAGAAAGAATGAATAAGATGTTGATGGGAAGGGCAAGAAGCATGCTCAGTGTTGTCGGGCTAGTACAAGAATTCTGGGCAGAGGTAGTGGAGATAGCATGTTACCTGGTCAACAGATCACCTTCATCACCATTGGAGGATAAGAATCCACAAGAGGTATGGAATGGTAAGAAACCCTCTCTTTCATGTCTGAGGGTATTTGGATGTGATGCATATGTACATTTTCTAAAGGAGAAAAGAACCAAGTTGTATAGTAAATCTGAAAAGTGCATCTTTATTGGGTATACGGATGGTTTAAAGTGTTACACGCTTTGGAACCCAGTAGCAAGGAAGGTTGTGTACAACCGATATGTGGTGTTGTTGTGGCCACAACCACCACCCTATCAAAACCTACTCTGGTAGCAAATTTGAATGGGTCCCCTAGAAGTTTGATCTTTCATTTCTCCTAATGATGTCCCTGCTGCATGATTCATGGATAACCTAGTCTAGCTCTTCATTCATATCTTTCATCGGGACCTTTCTCAACCCTCATAATCATTCATGGTACATTTATGCCCGTGCATATAGTCACCTCACACTCTTACTATGGTCATTTGTGGACTTAACCCACGAAACCTTCTATTGCGGCTTTATCTCCGTTATAACACTTGTGTAATGGAAATACCTTGCCCACACATATCCATGCTCCCTCGGTCTTTGTAATTCCTCGAAGCATTCCTTCATCGCTTATCACAATCAGTGGATTTCTACAGTCATACATAAAGCGTGATGTGAACAGCGAACTCGCCGGGATTATCAAGTTTAATATATATATTTTCGGGTCCGCTTCCCCCCAATCATATATCGCAATTGGTGGAGCCCTGGGCTTGCACATAAGCTGCAATGCAATATGGTGGACTTGGTGATAATTATACGCTTGGGTGCATAATATTTGGAATCTGGCCTTATGGTCTAGTTGCGGGTTTTCCCATGTTTTACTGTGTATTTTAATAAAGCGTTGTGGTCAGGTTTTCAAAGGAAAGTCTTATACAGCAGACCGTCGGTGTTATTAACCTCAACACATACATTTTCGGGTCCGCTTCAAGCTTAATTGAATATCACAATCGACGGAGGCCAGGGTTTATATATATAGCGCACCGGAATAAACCAGACCCACCGGGGTTATTAAATATAACATATATATCATCGGGTCTGGCCTAATCGCATATCACAATCGGTAGAATCCGAGGATCATACATAAGGCGCGCTGTGATATGGCGGACCCGATGATTATTATTCATCCGGGTGTATAACATTTGGAGCCTGGCCTTGTGGTTAGATGCAAGTTTTCCCGTGTATTCTTATGCGTTCTGATAAAATGTTATGGTTCAGGTTTTCAAAGGAAAATTCGTTGATAGGGGTGATTTCGCATGGGATTGCCCATTGGAATGTGTGATTGTGATTCGATCGTATCGTACCCTTGGCTGAACCAGCGGCTGATTCTTTCACACTTGTTCCTTGTGATTTTATGAAAGTTTAAATGAAGGTAGCGTTTATGTTTTGTTTAAGTATATCTCTTATATTTTTCATATTCATAGCTAATGTTAAATATCTCTGCAGGCAAGGATCAAGAGATGAGAGGCAAAATTGAAACACTCATGGCAGCGCTGATGTTATGAAACCAGCTCAAGAAAAGATAGAAAAGATAGATCAACGACTTAGAATTCAGCCTCTTCGAGGGGGCAACCTCCTTTACATTACATAAATGAACAATTCTTCGATGATACAAATAAAAATACCTCCTTTCTATATATAGGAGTCTAAGGAGTCATAATGTAATCAGAGCCGACATAACAATAATAATGTAAGGTCACAATAATAATAATAGTGGGCTTCTATGGGGCACAATAGTGACAATATGGGCACTACATGGGTACATCAATATAATAAGGGGGTTGTACTAATAACAATAAGGGGTGACACTAGTAGTATAGGGGCCTAACATGCCCCTCTCCTTC
>APFE030306272.1:321755-349044 GCA_000404065.3 Pinus taeda
CATACTCTATGTAAAATAATTTCTTCTTAGCACACTTATGACCTTTAGTGCATTTGCTATCACAATTGTAACAAAGCCCTTTTTCTCTTTTTTCTTCCAATTGTTGTCGTGTAACCCATGTAGGTTGGGGAAGGCTAGGAGAAACAACACTTCCATCTTTATAGTTGTGAGGGGTAGACTTCCTTGTTGCCATAATTTTGCTTTCCACTATGTAACAAAGCCCTTTTACTCTTTCCAATTGTTGTGGTGTTGCTCTAAAGAAGATGTTTCTCTTTGTACTCATAATGTGCTATCATTTCCTCTGTGAGAATTGACCACGTAACAAGTCGTTTACGAGAACAAAGCCCTTTATACCATAAAAATTGATCTGGTTCTAAATATTAAGATGCAATACATACCTTTTGTAACATTTGTACACCATGTAGATCAAAATATTGCTCCATCTGACGTATCCAATTTACCGGATCCTTGCCATCAAACTTCCTCATCTTGCTTTTTCTTGATTTTAGGAGCTCAATCTTGAAATAACGGTAACTTTGTACTTGCAGATCTTTAAGTTCTGAAACTACGACCTGTAGTAGTCCTCTATGTCCTCTTTCCAATGCCACCAGTCTAACCCCAATTGGATTCTCCAATGAGGAGTTATGCTAAATCTCCCACAGTGACCTGATTATAGACTAATTCAATAGAGCAAACTTGTACGACGTGCCACATGTCACTGTTTCAACCTTTGAATCTGAAAAATATATAAATGAAAACTGCAGTCCGTCCTCTTTCTGTAACTTCTTACGAAATTTCAATCCGATGCTCAGAAAGAAAGTTATGACGCTTTTCCCCATGTCACCTGTTTTGAGTGTAATTCAGGAGTCTGCAAAAAGGCCAACTTCCTCAGATTATATCTCCAACAATATCCCGCGAAACGCTCTGAAATTCGGACCCCAAGTTCAGCGCCACGTCTTCTCAAATGGGTTTTTTTTTCGACTTCTGAAACGTCACAGCAAAAAAGTTATAGCGAAAATGCCATGATGACTTGTTTGGAGCAGCGAAACCCTAGAATCCAAAGCTCTGATACCAAATGTTATGAAACTAGCTCAAGAAAAGATAGAAAAGATAGATCAACGACTTAGAATTCAGCCTCTTCGAGGGGGCAACCTCCTTTACATTACATAAATGAACAATTCTTCGATGATACAAATAAAAATACCTCCTTTCTATATATAGGAGTCTAAGGAGTCATAATGTAATCAGAGCCGACATAACAATAATAATGTAAGGTCACAATAATAATAATAGTGGGCTTCTATGGGGCACAATAGTGACAATATGGGCACTACATGGGTACATCAATATAATAAGTGGGTTGTACTAATAACAATAAGGGGTGACACTAGTAGTATAGGGGCCTAACAGCTGATCCCTCAAGACGTCATTCCCTCCAAATACACCTCAAAGCATGCCAGATGTGGGATGATGAGCATAGCGTCTTTAGTTTCCTTCGGGTTATGATAAGGAATAACAACCATTCCATACAGGTGCAAAGAAATGACACGCAGTCATTTTATTTTCCATCAAAATCTATTCGTTTCCTTAGGAAATGAAGCACTACAAATGTTATGCCCTTTACGTGTCAACGGTTACACCATATGTTCTACGTCTGTACATTTTGATTTGTATATTGAAAAGAAAAGGGGAGGTGAAAAGTGAAGGGAAGACCGAGGGTCATTTCCTGTTTCATAAATATTTCCTCTGGAGATGAGGGGAGGGATTGTTTTTAGGACTAGGGAGGAAAGCTTTGATTGATTGTGAATAAAGAAGACTGTTTGGGTCAAGAAGAAGCCTTTTCGGATTAATTTTTCTCTTCTTTCATGTGTTTAGAATCAGGATGTTGTTGCTAGCATGAATATAAATGTGTTTTGTTTTGTGCATATTGATAACATACAGTTCGTGATTAGTCTTGGTTATTCGAATATAATTCAATAGCATGGTTAACTCATGAAAGGTTGCTGATTCGAAAATTTTTTAAACATCAGCTGCAAGTGTTATTTGTATGGAAAGGAATGTGTATTCCTGTATAAGTAATTGGATTGCAATTAGGATTTAATACAACCTTGTTCTTATGTGAACCAGTAATTGATTCATTTGAACTTGGAATCTATATATGATGTTTAACCTATTTTTTGTTATTCTCCTGCAGGATAGATTAGAATAGCTAAGATTAGCATAAGTAGTTAAAATAAGTGTAGATAGGATTTGATACTTATAGGTTAGCTATTTCTCTTTGTTGATTTAATTTAATTCTTCTTCTAGGAAGCAATATTTCAACACATATAACAGTTTAGGAGGTCCTTTAAAACCTGTCGGAGCTAGCCATTCCAAACGAAAGTAGATCTAATTGGGGTCTGCAATCAGGCTAGTTCCCCTTGTTGGCATAACAAACATTCGCCCTGTCAACAAATTGCCGCTAGAAGGAGGGCCTGAACCACCGTCCAAAACATTTTATGATTTCATCTATAAATTTCACCCATGGAATCAAAAATATTAATTCATGGATCATAAAGGTCGAAAAGATCCTTCCTCCCATGTGGAAAAGCCTCATTTCGAAGAAAATTGGATCCCTCTAAGTCCCGTGCTTGGGTCACCTGAAGAAGAGACACTGTGGGAGTATCCTGTCACTCAAGAACAACCAGTTAGAGTACTTACTCAGGGTTACACTCGTTCCCTCTCTCAGCTCCCCATCTTTCACTCTTTACCTCCGACAACTAAAAGAAAGCCAAGGATTTGTTCCATAAATGAAGAGACATCTACAGCCCCGTCTCTTGAAGATATTGTGCTAGATTCCTTGCAATGTATCGACACTCCTTGGGAAGAAATTCCTAGTATCCACTATATGAAGGTAATCCCTGGCCTGATTTGGGAAATCCTAATAAAGAAAGCCTCAAAGAAACCTTCAACCAGAACATCCCTGTCCACAATATGGCTAACGTTCCTATTCCTGGTGGTAACCAACTTCAACTGGGTGGGAACCAACTCCCACCTCCTCTAGAAGCACCCCCTCCCTGTCTCACTTAGGATGCCATAGCGGTACCTAGGTATCAGCATCCCTTACCCAAGAACGCAGAAAGAGTATTGCCTAAATTCGACCCTAAGCAGGGAGACACTGCTGATAACCATATTCACTCTTTCTTCCTAGCCGTGCGCATGTTGGGGCTGGCCGATGAAGATGTGGTATGTCACTTGTTCCCTTTTACCCTGATTGGAGTGACCTACACATGGTACTTTAGCTTGAGAATAGGGTCGATCACCTCATGGGTCGCCTTTCAAGAGGCCTTTATAGACAAGTTTGGTGATGAAAAACACCTGTGGCCTTAGTTTTAGAACTATCCCATTTGAAAATGGAAACCAAAGGTAAGGTCAAGGATTTTAACATCCGGTTCAACACTTAGTTCAACAGAATCTCGGTTAATGCTAGACCTACTGAGGAGGTGCTCATGAAATTCTATATCACTGCTCTCCCTGTCCCTACTGTGATGTGGGTCAAGAGGAGTAATGCACAAACCTTACAAGGTGCTATCGATGAAGCAGTAAAATTCAAGAATGAAATCATCAGTCTCACAACATGGCATCATACAACCGAATGAAAGAAAGCCTCTCAATCATCCAAGAAGAATAATGGGAGTGATAACAAAGTGGATGAGGGCAAAGAAAGGGACACCACAGATGTGGAAGGTTTGCATTGGATCATGAAGAAATTGACAAACAGTCATCGATATGAAAAGGAATTTTGGAGAGAGTACAAGTGGGAATGGAGGAGATTATAAAAATAGAAAACCTTCCAAACCTTTCTATCATAAGAAGACAGAAGGTGGTCATGGTAAACTTGCGTTGCCTGCTCCACCCAATGAAGGGAATTCAAATATGGAAGAGGTGGCTCTTATCGGATCACTCCTTAACAACGAAGAACCTATAGTGGAGCTGGAGCCAAAACAAGAAAATGAGGAAGAATACCATGTAGAAGAGCCCTTGGATGAAGAATCTCAAATCAATGTACTATGGGATTTCTATACAAATGAGAACAATGACAACAAAGGAGATAATATGATAGAAATCCACACTAACGAAATCCACACACAAAGTAAGGGACCACTTGTAGACGTGATGAAGCCTATAGACCAGGCAAAGAAAGATGTTCGCCCTTTGAAGGCATCCACTCCTAAAGTGCCTGTTGAGAAGGGTAGACCTAGTGGTGATTTCAAGAATACTCTTTTTGTGAATTACCCACAGAAAGATAATACATCTCTGAATATAGTGAAGACGACTCAAAATGGTAAACTCCCATCTAAGAATGGAAAAACAGGTATGCTTACTCTGCCCTACCGTATTTATAACATTGATTACAATATTGTGGATGATCTTAAGAAATCCCGAGCTAATATTACATACTTCAATTTGTTAAAGTTAATGCAACAAAGACACTTTCTTTTGAAAGCTATGAATGAATGGAATTGCAAAGCTCCCATCATCCCGAGCAGCCACACCAATAAGTTGGCATCCAAACCTATCAGTACGTCCAGTACATCCAGAAATCCACCAACCATGGAAGCCACTCTGTCAAAAATGAATCGAACCCCCCAAGACGTCAGTGCGGCCATGATAGGAAGGAAATAAAAAAATCCATGACTCCCCCTTTCCTTATCACATTTGAGATCTTCAACATGAACATACACAATTGCTTGGTAGACTTAGGTTCCTCGTCCGCTATGATGCCTTACGCTATTGCTAAATGACTTCATGCGATACCTGAGAAAACTGGAACTCGAATCATGCAATTCGATAGGACAAATGTGGAAGTAATTAGATAATTGAAAGATGTATTGATTCAGATGGATACTAAACCACAATACACACAAGTCATTGATATAGTTGTAGTCAACATACCCGAGGCTTATGGAATGCTACTTAGTAGGGACTGGTCAGCAAAACTGAATGGATATTTCTCGACTAGTTGGTCCCATCTCTTGCTGCCTTAGAAGGGAAAAGGTGATATGTTGAGGGTTGATCGAGAAAGATACATGAAGTATGTGGTGACGGAACTAAATGGCCCCAATGAACCTATAATGTTCACCAACTCTATCCTTGGGAATCATGGTTTCGACATTTGTGCCATCAAAACCTGTTTCAGAGAATTCCATGCAGAGACAGTTGAAGAAACTATGACAAACACACAGTTGGAAGCTCTTCCCCGCAATCCATCTGATGAGTTATGCTGTATTATAGTAGATGATAGGACTAATTTTGTAGAAAGTAGTTCAATTAATGTAACATTGGCTCTAATTACCTTGAAGGTGCAGGTGCTGGGAGCATTCTCATTGACCCACAGGGGAACCAACATCTGATGGCAGCTGGTTGGAGTTCACATGCACCAATGACATGGAAGAATATGACGGCCTGCTACAGGGCCTGAAGAAAGCCATTGATATGAAGGTGAAAAATCTTAAAGTTTTTGCAGACTCATAGATAATTGTCGACGAGGTAAGGAAAAGGATACACTGCAATTCACCACACCTGGTAAGATACCAACATGAGGTATGGAGCTTAATTGAAAATTTTGATTCTTTTAATATCACTTACATACCTCGAGGGCAAAACCAAGATGCCGATCTGATGGCTAGTATGGCTTCAAAACATTTGCCTGATCTTAGATTAAACAAGAATAAATATTATGTTGAATTGATTTTCAAACCATCCGTGCCTGATAACATCTCAAATTAGCAGGTGTTTGAATATGACGAGCAAATTCTTGAGTTGCTACACTGCGAGAAGACATTCAAAAATGCAGTCATTGATGAAAAAGAGCATGACAAGCTTATGAATGAGAGGGAAGATGAGGAAAAAGATTAGTCCAATATAATTCCCAGGTCATCTGTCAAGATGGAGCACTTGTATGACCTGCATGATAAATTGAGGAAGCCGACTAACTACGAAATGCATAGCTTATCCATGAAGTACGAATCCTTCAACCTAGGAACCAAAGAAGACCCAAAAACTTTTAATTTGGGCTTGGGGTGCTCTCTATAACAAAAGTATGTATTTGTTAAGTTGTTTAAAGAATACAACGATGTCTTTGCATGGACATATGGTGACTTAAAAACCTTTGATACCAGCGTTATGAAGCATGTAATTCCTTTGGAAAAGGAGGCTAAGCCCTACCAACAAAAGCTTCATAAGATGCATCCACGCCTAGAACCGTTGGTGAAGAAAGAATTAAACAAAATGCTGGATGCCAAAATCATTTTTCCTATCAGGAACACCCACTGGGTAGCCAATCTCATGCCAATAAGAAAGAAAAATCGAGACATCAGGTTATGTATCGATTTCAAAAACTTGAACAAACCATTGCAGAAAGATAAATATCCTGTCCCTTCTATGGAACACATTATTCAGTGCGTTTCTGGGTCTGAAATGTTGTCCCTATTGGATGGTTTGTCATGATATAATCAAGTGTTGGTGGCGAATGGAGATCAACTCAAGACAACCTTCAACACTAAATGGTGCACTTATGGATATCGTAAAATGCCTTTTGGACTTATTAATGCGGGCGCCACATTCCAGAGAGCTATGGACATTGCTTTCCAAGGATTGATTAATAGATCAGTAGTAGTATACATGGATGACATTACTGTGTATTCGTATCACAAAAGGGATCATATCTATCACCTGAAACAAATTTTTGAAAGATGTCGAAGGTATGGAATATCGTTGAATCCCAAGAAGAGCGTTTTCACAGTTACAAAAGGGAAACTACTAGGTCACATCCTCTCTAAAGAAGGGATTGTTATCGATCCTGAAAGAATAGAGACCATCATGAGAATGTAACCCCCTACAAATAAAAAGGCAATACACTCCTTCTTTGGGAAAATTAATTTCATTAGGAAATTCATTTCAGGTTTTGCAGAAATTGTGCATCACATGCAATGCATGATGAAGAAAAAAGTTGTGTATAAGTGGAGTGATGAAGCTAAGAAATTGTTTTAGCGAATTAAGGAGGCCATCACAGAATCTCCTGCATTGGTCAACCCCAATTTCAACAAGGAATTCTTCTTGTACACATTTGCTTATGATGTTTCATATGCCGCAATCCTCACTCAAAAAAATTGATGACAACAATGAAGTCCCTATTTCTTATATGAGCTCTAATCTCCAGGGAGCAGCACTGAACTAACCAGACGTGGAGAAACAAGGCTTTGCAGTTTTTAAAGTTGCAAAACACTTCTGCCCTTATTTATTAAAGTCTAGGACTAAAGTAGACATTCCCCATTCTATCGTAAGAGCCCTCCTCGTGTAGAAAGAAATGGGTGAATGGAGAGGGAATTGGATAACCGCACTTCAAGAATTTGACCTCGAGATTAAGCCGTCGAAAATATTTCGAGGGCGGGGATTATGTAGGCTAGCAACATAAGCCTTGGTAGATAAAAAAGGGGCGTCTGAAGAACCAGAAATTCAGAGCATGCAAAATGCACAAGTAGAATTCAAGGACGAGCCCCTATGGATTAATGAGACGCTGATGTATGAGCACGAAACGTCAGAAGCCCTTTTGGATCTTGAGTCATGGTATTATGATGTACGCTTTTATCTAACACGGGGAGCATGTCTTGAACACATGGATGTATAACGAGGGAGAGCACTCAGATTGAAATCTAATCAGTATCACTTGGCCAATGACACATTATACAGAAAAAATTATGATGGAATCTCACTGAGGTGTTTGGAAAAGGATGACGCTGATCATGTCTTGAAAAAAATGCATGATGGCCCAGTAGGTGGTCACTATGATGGAGAGACCACTACTCACAAAATATTAAGAGTTGGATATTATTGGCCCATAGTGTTCAGAGACTCGCATGTCTACTCTCGGAAAAGTAAGGTACGTCAAGCTACCATATGACGAGAAAGGAAGCCAGCCATTCCCCTCATGCCTGTTATGATCTATCGCTCATTCCAGCAATGGGGCCTAGATGTCATAGGTGAGATCACTTTGAACTCCTCACAGAAGCATAAGTATATACTACTAGTGACCGACTACTTCACCAGATGGACCGAAGCCATCCCTCTTTGGAAGGTAAACAAATGCGAGGTAATATCATTTATTGAGAAATTTATTATCATCAGGTTTGGCATCCCTGATGCTCTCATATTTGACAATGCTTCTTACTTTTCATCATTGAAATTGGCTGAATTTGCTATCGATAGATCAATTCACATAAGGTATGCATCAAACTATTACCCCTATGGAAATGGAGTTGCATACTCCTCAAATAAAAACCTCATCTGCATAATCCGTAAATGCATCACCGACAACCATAGTAATTAACACAATGCTCTGACAAATGCCCTTTGGGCCGATAGGGTCACTCCAAAAGTAGCATTAGGAAATTCCTCATACTTCCTCATTTATGGACAGGAAACCATCTCGCCTCCTAACATTACCCTTCCCTCTTTACAGCTCTCCCAAGCTTCGAGAGGGACTCCTTCAGCCTTACTTCAAAAAAGGATCAACCAATTGGTGAGGTTGGAGGAATTGAGAGATAAAGCCAGAAATTAATTTAGAAATCACCAAATGATTGTGAAGAAATGGTTTGATCACCATCTGGTAGGGGATAAACATTACCATTTGGGAGAGCTAGCTTTGAAGTGGGACAAGTTGAGTGAGCCAAAAGTTAAACACACGAAATTCCAACACTTATGGTTGGGCCTGTTCCAAGTTGAGGAAAAAATTGGTCAGGGAACTTACAGATTGAAAACTTTATAGGGAGAAACTGAAAAACTTCCTATTAATGGACAACACCTTAAAAGATACTTCCAGTAGCCACCACATGGTGGTTACCTCTTGAATAGGTTAGGATTCATTTTATTTTGTTGTTAGCTTAGTTACTTCTTTGTCTTGTCCATTCCTATTTTGCGCGACGTTTATTTTCCTTTTGAATTTCAGTCCTTTTTAGTCAATTGATTTTGGTCTTTTAGTCTTGCTTTCACCTTTTATAACCCTCTTCCAATTGTCCTCATTCCCTACCTTCAACATTTTGCTTCCCTCACTAACCTGTTGATCAGTCTACAGATCCTAAATTCACTATCAACTTCCAAAATCAATGGTAAAATCCAAGTCAAAGCCACTCATTGGCACATGTTGGGAACTAGGGAGGCTTTGTTGATAACCTGGATACCCGAAGCATGTAGGGACATCTTTATAAAATGAAAAATGTGTAACTACAGATTGGATTGGCATGGCGAAACACTGCATTTTTTTTAAAATCCCACTCAAACATAGCCTATACTTGTCTATAAGGTTTGCAGTCATTTTCCATTGGTTCCATCCACTACACTAAGTTTTCTAATGCCTTCCATCTACAGGTAAACCTCCTTTCATGGGCTAAACTCACTATCATATATCCTATGGAAGATCCAATTGTGCTTGAGTCCTTGTGCCTAAAACTGGAAGGACTTGTGTAAAAGAAAATGAAATGTTGAGTCCCTATGCCAATCTGGAAGGACAGGTTGTTTGGGAAGCCGGTTGGAGTAGGGACTGTTGTTGGATCTAGAGTATCAGTTGACACAACAAGCCCAACCTAGCTTAAAGTAGTTTAAAAATATGGCATGATCCATCACTGTGCCCCATTCAATCATATGAAAGTATAGCACTAAAATTATTACATAAAGTGCATATAAACATATTTACATCAAGTTTGATGAGAAATAAAGAGCTGAGATACACACCTAAACAGGTATTGACAAACTATTGATGGCCCCGAAAGGATTTTTGACAATAGAAAACAGTTAAAGGAGGGTCAATAAATCCCATAATATGAACATGGGAGAATGTCTATCAAAAACCTGTCAGTAAGTAGAAGTTATTTGTCTTTATCTTGCCCAAAGCTATTAATGTTGAAGTGGAACCCGTGCCTATCTATCTATACAGTTTTCATTTCAAGTTTATCTTAACACGCTGATGTTATACTAATCCAAGGTTTATTTGGTAACATAGATAACTAGTTCACCTAGCAGTTTGCCATTTGTTGTGGCCATAGCCACTACCCTATCAAAACCTGCTTTGGTAGCAAATTTGAATGGGTCCCCTAGAAGTTTGATCTTTCATTTCTCCGAATGATATCCCTACTGCATGATTCATGGATAACCCAGTCTAGCCCTTCATTCATATCTTTCATCAGGACTTTTCTCAACCCTCATAATCATTCACAGTACATTTATGCCCACACATATAATCACCCCCCACTCTTACCATGGTCATTTTTGGACTTAACCCACTAAACCTTCTATCATAGATTTATCTCTGTTATAACACTTGTGTAATGGAAATACTCTACCCACACATAACCACGCTCCCTCGGTTTCTATAATTCCTCGAAGCATGCCTTCATCGCTTATCGCAATCAGTGGATTTCTACAATCATACATAAAGCACAATGTGAACAATAGACCCAATGGGATTATCAAGCGTAATATATATATTTTCAGGTCTACTTCCCCCCAATCTCATATCGCAATCGGCAGAGCCCTAGGCCTATGCATAAGGCATGATGCAATATGGCGGATCCGGCCTTTGACAATCCTTGCTGGCTTGATTTCTAAGTCATATTATTGTAATGCCCTGACCCAATTTGCCCTTTTTTCTCCTAATTCCGTTTGAATTAGTAATTGTCTTACTGTTGAAAAAGGAACTATAACTTTTGTGTGAGCTTTTAAGAGAAAGGGTCTGTAATGTTTAACGGCTTTGTATATAGCAAAGAATTGCTTTTCAACTTCTGAATAATTAGGTTCAACACCTTGAAGATTTGAACTGTAAAATGAAATTGGCACTTCCAAGTTTTGATCATTAATCTGAGTCAGCACTGCTGCATAAGACGACGCGGATGCGAGGGTATATAGTATGAAATGACTTGAAAAACTGGGAGTGCTTAAAGCATGGGCATTAACTATTGATTATTTGATAGAATCAAATGCCTCTTTCTCTACGGATCCCCATTTAAACACCAAATTTTTCTTAACCATTGTTTGCAATAGTAAAATAATCTGGGAGAAATCTGGAACGAATCGTTTAACAAAGTTAATTTGCCCCAACAATGACTGCATGGATTTTTTATTATGAGGGAATGGAATATCAGAAATCTCTTTAGTTCTATCTGGATCAATATAAATACCAGCTTTTGAAACAATGAAGCCCAAGATCTTTCCTTGATTAAGAGCAAAAAAGGACTTTTTTGGATTAAGCGAGCCTGCAGTGTTCAAAGATTTGTTTTAAATCATGTAAATGATTAGACCTTTTCTTGGAAAATATAGTAATATCATCTAAATAGACAACTACCATTTTATTGATCAATCCTTTAAATGCTATATCCATTGATCTTTGGAATGTAGCTCCTGCATTGATAAGTCCAAAAGGCATTTTTTGGTAAACATACGTTCCCCACTTAGTTCTGAAAGTAGTTTTAAGCCTATCATCAGGATGGACCAAAATCTGGTTATATCTTAAAAAACCATCTAAAAAGGACATTAACTCAGAACTAGCTATTGAATGGAGAGTCTGCTCCATGGTAGGTAAAGGGAAGTTATCATTTTGGCTTGCTTTATTGAGATTTCTGAAATCTATGCAAATCCTGATGTCGCCATTTTTCTTTCTAACTGGAACCATATTGGTCACCCAGTTTGAATGTCTGACAGGAAAAATGATCTTAGCCTTCAAGAGTTTGTTTAGCTCAGTTTTTACTTGACTCCCTAGGTTAGGATGAATTTTCCTTAACTTCTGTTGCACTGGTTTTTGTTCAGAAAGCATTGGAATAGTATGCTGAATGATCGATGCATCGTATGTTTTCAAATCATCATATTTCCAAGCGAAGACATATTTATTTTTTCGTAATAACCTAATGAATGCTGTTCTTTCTTCTAAAGAAAGTCCTAATCCCAAATTGATGTTTTGAGGGTTTTCCTCAGTACCTATGTTTATCAATTCAAATCTTAAAGTGGAACTCTGGAGCTTTGAATTGGTCACCTATTTAAACCTGTCTTTAATATCATAAAGATCTTCTAGCTTAACCACTGATTTTGGTATTGAGTTTTCTTCTTGATTTTCCTTCATTTGAAGGTCATGATCACTTTCATCAATGATTTGATCATCATAGGACTTGTCAGAAGTCAAGAAATTTAGAATGTCTTCGTCGTGATTGAACACTCACCAATTGGTGACATTGTCGGGAATTGATGGTCTAAAAATTAACTCTACTGAAAATCTGTCTGGGCTGTAATCTTCAAAAGGAAGGAGTTTGGAAGCGACATTAGCTAGCAGGTCCACTGATGCATTCTGGGACCTAGGGATAGGAGAAATATTGAATGCTAAAAACTAAGATATGAGTTCCTGCACCAAGGACTGATATTGTTTGAGATGACTAGAAAGACAATGAATTGTATTTCTAACTTGTTTTATAACAATTTCTAAATCACCAAACACTTTCAAATATTGAATTTTAAGACCAATAGCTTTGTAGAGTCCTTGAACTAAGGCCTCATATTCAGTCGTATTATTTGTGCATTCAAATTCCAATCTGCATGATAACATAGTTTTTTCTCCTTCAGGGCTAACTAAAATACACCCTGCTCCTGCACCTTCACTAGATTTAGACCCATCAAAGTATAGTGACCAAAATAAAGAATTATCAACAATTCTATTTACAGTTTCCTCAGCAATATTGAGACACCTTGATCTATCGGTTTGTGAAAAATTTTCAATTTGAGATGTGAAATTATTAACTGAGAAAGGAGATGGTTGGGCATTGAAATTGCCAAAGAATTATTCGAATGAGTAATTCCCCAAAATATTGTTATTGAACGCTATTGGTTGATTTTCCTGTTCAAATTCAGTGACAGTATTGGTCATATGTTTCTCCCGATCGATTTTGATCTGATTTGGCTTTCCTTTATAAGGTAGCCACATATGGGACCAATCGGTAGAAATATAACCATGGAGTTTCTCAGACCAGTGTCTACTCAAAATTAAACCATAAAATTTAGGTATATCAGCGATTAAAATATCAATTCTCTGAACCACTCCTGGATCAGCTGATAACCTGATAGTTACTGAGTTGATTTCTCCTAAAACCTGGACCTTAGTTCTATCCAACTATACAAGATGAATTGCAGACTTTTGGGGTTCAATATTCACTTTGGAACAAACTGAAGCTGGCATTATGTTAGAGGATGCCCCTGAGTCAATCAAACAGTTGTGCAGATTTTTATTATAGATCTCATAGGTCAAGAGAAAAGGGGGAGTATGAGAATTTGATCTGTCTCCAATTAAAACTGCATCAATAGCTTCTACTCTACCAGGAGGTGGTTGAACTGAATCATTTGCAACTTTGGAGATCACAACATTAGGAAGAGGTGAAGAAGGGACTGCATTTAGCTCTTTAAGAAGTAATTTTTGCTGATGTTTGAGTTTGCTAAGTTCAAACATAGTAATATTTTCCTTTGTCTTCTTCATATCATCGATAATATTGTAATCCATTGAATCCGAGACTACCAACGTCTTAGATGTTGGAGGTAGGTTTGAAGATGATGGTTGATTTTGGGATGGTATTGCCACAGATTTCTTTGTGGGAACCTTTTCTTTAATAGTAGTGGTACCTGCACTCCTTTTCTTTGAAGTTGCTTGGACAGGTTCAGGAGTACCTTTACTCCTGGTAGTCACAGGGAAAGCTTCTTGTTCATTTTCTATATCGTAATTATGTAAAATGAAATCCCACATCCCATGGCATTCAACAATCTCCACTTCTTCAGGTTCCTCAGATGGCAAGGCTGTTTCATTTTATTCTACTTCTTCAGGATCTGAGTCTGCATTTTGGTGGTTTTGATTCAGGTTTCTTAAAATTTCTAAATGGCCTCTTTGTTGAAGTTTCAGCTACTTGCTTTTTGATTTCAACCATTTCATTTGACATAGTCTTAAGGACCTTTTGTAGACCCTCCATATCATATGGATCTTTAGGGGTTTTCTTCTTTGAATCATCTTTAAAAGAAACTTTTTCGGATTTTCTATCTTCAAGAGCAGCTTTCTTTTCTAAATCAATAATGCATTTCTCTACAGCAGGCGCCTCTTTCTTGTTTTCAGCTAAAGTTGGTTTTGCAGCTCTATCTACAAAAATGGCTATATTTGAAGGTAGGGCTGTTATATACCATTCGCTTCTGATTTTCTCACTTGGTTTGGAGGCGGTTGGAATCTTATTCAAGAGTTTATTGAATCGCAAATTGAATTCCTTGATAGGTTCTTTAGATTCTATCCTAAGATTCGAGAGATCGTTAATTAATGTTGCTAAAGATCTATCATCGCCATACTTAGTGAGAAACTGTTCTTGAAAAATGTTCCAACTGGTAATGGATCCAAAGGGCAGGGAATAATACTAAGACCCAGCTGATCCTTGTAAAGTATAAGGGAAAAGCCTAACGACAACACTTCCTCTGTTAATCCTTTTAAATTTACCGATAACATGAAATTGTTAATATGTTCTTCGACTTGTGTTCCAGCATTTGGATTAAATTTTGGTAACCATTGTTCAGGAAAACCTGACAATGGGTTTAATGGTGCAGGCATAGTGACCGCACCAGGACTACTCCATGGATTCTGAGCCATCGTAGAACTAATAACAAATGATATTGCTGATGAAATTCCAGATGTTTGGGAAGGAGTTGATATTGAAGATTTAATAGGTTAGGATGTTGAAGTTGCTGATTCATGCTAAACAACAATGTGTAATGGAGGTGTGGATGGTTGACTTCGCACCGGGGATGATGAAATGATCCTTCAGTGTTCTTTTTTGCCCTTTTCCTTTTGTTAAAGGCAACTCAGTAGGTTCAATACCGAGCTTTCTGCTTTGAAGTCTGGTGAGAGGGTGAGGTAGATTGAATTGCGAAGTCTCACTGCCTTGAGACACTTCAGATTTCTGTGGTGTTATCGAAAAGTGTTGAACTTTCTGAATGAGATTCTGCACTTCAGGGGACTGAGGACTTAATCAATCTGAAGTATGGTGGGATTGAGTAGTGGTAGTTGACTCCTCTTCTTCTCGTTTGAATACGGGTGTTTCAGAATGCAAACGGGAGATCCGAGGGGAGGTGGAGGGAGATTTACTCTCAGAATGGGCTATAGGTTTTGGTTTGATCTCCATTCATAGTTCATGCGCTCCTTCTAGTGCCATAAATGTTGATGCCTCAAAAATCGCTGCAACAACATCGGGGAAAACCACCCAGTCTGGACCTTAAAGGCAGCTCCTTTTCCATTTGGTGTGGTGGCTCCGAATGGAAATAAAGGGACCAGTTTCCCAATGATGAATAAAAGGGGATGGATAAATGGGTGGTTTTCTAATATAATGATAATGGATGAATGATTTAATCTAAAAAGTAAAAATATGATTAATTGTCCTATCTCGGGAAATTTATGTATTAGTGTAATGTCTGATTATCTATCCAAAAACAGGCATATAGATGACTCTATTGTTAAACAAAGACATTTATTCATATGATAATTACTTTGTTCAAGTAGTTGAACAAGTAATCATTAAAACATTATTACACTATTCTTTATATATCACTGACACATATATGATTGAAAGAATAACACTCCTTAAACATTCAATAGTGAAAAATATAAGGATTGTTGTTAAAAACACATACATATATCTAATGATAGCAAGATTAAACAAATGACGATTCACATGAAAGAATGAAACAAGAGCATAGATAATAGTACCATATGTTATTTGGATCACTCTCGATATCAATCGCATTCAAATTCCTTCTTCCAACTTAGAAACACTTTCACATCAAGGCAATCGTGCACATCCCATCAAATATTTCTTCGTTAAAATTCGGAATACTGGCCCAGTCTTTATAAAAAAATATACTAGAAGCACAATAGTGTGACTTCCAAATTTGAGTTTATACAAAAATTGAGGACCCTTTCTAAATGCATGAAAGGGTCTATAAATACTAAATAGGCTAACTAATTACAAAAATAAAATGCTATTAATCGGTACAACTAAATCATGAGTATCTTCAGTCGGCAGCATGATTCATTGTTTCTGATGATCTCCTTTTTATTTGAGCTGGCAGATTGCAAGCATCAGTTCCAATTCTGGAGGACGAGTGAGACGAGAATGTAGTTGAGCTGAGTATGTGGCATCATGGATTTCGGGAATGATAAAACCGATCGCATTAGTTAAACATTTGAGGGCGGCCTTTTGATTGTATGGTTTTACTAAGAAAAACCAATAGCTATCCCAAGTTAAACTTTCGATGTCGATAATTAATCTTCCATTATTCTCCAATTCTTGATTACATACTTGTTCCAATGCTTTGGCTGATGACAATTTACCTGGAGTGCACTGCAAAATCATGTTAGCTAGATAAAGAGTGTTATTGATTAACTCAATTAAATTACTTGTAGATAATCTGCATCTTGAGATTTCTCTCTCTGCTTTAATTAGCTGTGACTGTCATTCTAAGAAAATGATCTCTTTGTGTGACTCTAGAATTTTGGGTAGATTTGCAGCCTGCCCTTCATTGGTGTCTTGCCAAGCAAGAAAGTTAGTTAGAGTCTCATCGGCTTGTTCCAAATCCTGCCTAACATTGACTGATTTGTCAAATATTGATGTAGTTATATCACAAAGGGGCTCAACCAGAGAAATGTTATGACATAGCAGTCTTAATTGTGTAACCAATGCTTTATTGATCTGTAGAGCTTTGGACTTGAAATCTACTGGTTGCGGAAGAGTCTTGAACTTTTCTACCTAATGTGACAGCTGAGTGATTTGCTTGTCTTTCGCGTTCATCATTTGTTCATTCAATTTCTTTATCTTGGCTAATGCTTCGGATAATTCCTTTTGTTTTTGTATTGCGCTTAAGTCTATCCTCCATTTCTTCTCAAGCAATTTCTTATTTAATTGATTGTTTATCAGCTGCTATGTTGATAGTTGTTGTTCTAATTGTTCAATTTTCTGCTGTCTTTCGGACACCTGTAACTGCAATGAAACAATTTTTTGGTCCCTTTCCTTGAGTAGATTGCTTACTTCCGAGGCTTTATCCATAGTGGCTACCGAATAAGCTCCGACATACTAAGAAATTTTTGTAAGGTCATCGGAAGGATTAAACTCTTCCTTCCACACTACATTAGCTATCTCTGTTTGTGCTGGAAACATGGAAGATTGATCAAGTCTCCTCCTTTTTCCTCTGTCTTTTCACTGTAGCCCTGTGTTTGGGACTGTAAAAGACATCTAATGGAGGTATGTCTTCTATCTGCAAAATAATTTGATCGGATGGATCTTTTGGAATTATTTCTAAATCCGTGCGGGTGGGTAGGCCATTGGTTCCTTCAATTGGAACCGTTGTTGACATTGTATCTTGTCCAATTGTTACTTTGGGTGTGCTGGCACCTTGTGGACCTTCCAGATTGCTTATAATATTGTCAAATTATTGTCATTGTTGGAGGCGTTTGGGATAAATCTGAGTATCTATATTGATATTTTCACTGTCCTTGTCCTGTTCTTTTTCCTGCTCTTTCTCTTGCTCTTTCGAGAATCTTCTCTATAGCAGGAGGTTTATCAATAATTCGTTGTTTAGGCTCGCTTGACTGGGTTGTCGGGATAGTAGCTAATAAGTCCAGAGGTAGAGTTTGCAACCTCTGTTCTCTGACCCTATTAAATTCTGCTAGCCTTTCATCATTATATCTCATTTTGGCCATCGTTTGTACCTAGAATAATGATTATGCCGAAGAAAAAAGGTCATCAAATTCATCTTTTTCATGATCAAACCTTGTAAGTTTGGCTTTTTCAAGCACAGTATAGGCAACTTTCCTTGGATCGAATTGCCTATTAGGAATGGTTGCAAGATTGAGCATGTTTATTTTTTCTGCCTCCTTCTCCGCATGCTTGTATTCGTGTAGAGTATAAACACTGCATCTCAAAGGAAAAGTAGGCCAAGCCTGTTTTTTAGAATTCCTAAGAGTCTTGGATGTTCCTGCTGTTGTTATTTGGTAGGCCAATTCTCGGGCTAACAGCTTGTCAGGTACATACAGAGGAAGGACTTGAGGTCTTGTAAGGCTACCAAAAACCCATATGTATGTAAACTTGTCTTCCCCGAACCAATTTCCTACAGCGGTTAGGTCAACCTCTGCTTCCGTTGAAATCTTTGGGGCAGGCTTATCAAAAATGGCCTAATAGATAGGTAACATGAAACCATTACAGATTTGGTACAAGTGGTTCTTATAGTGCGCCTTCCATAGCTTTTGATGATAAATGTGAATTGGCATGGGGTCTTGTGAAGTCCATCTCCACCCAAGTACAGGAAATTCAGAATTAAAACAAAGAATATCTAAAATATAAGCACTATAATAAAACGAAGGAATAGTCCTGTCGGTTACGCGAGTTTTTGCTCTAAATTCAAGAATTGCAATGGCTAGTTTATCTGACAATATGTTTACCCAATCCATTACTTCACTGTTAACTGCCGCTTCCATTAAAGGAACCATTTCAATAGTGAAATTTGCAGAATCATGCAATCCCCAAATTCTACACATCATTGCTCTGGCATAACAGTAAGGAGAACATAATGAATCTACAGAGTACTTACCTGAGGATTCATGTTTGTGCCTTGCGGGGTTCTGTCTCCACTCCCGAATTGGGGCCGATTTAGTATCATTCTCGTTTGCGAACTTTTCAAGAAAGGCTTTATTGTATTTCTTTTGAGGTTCGGGCAAGTGATACATTTTCCTTAAGTCATCTAACTGAAATGAGCCAAAAATCCTTCTGTCAATTGTGCAAAATTTTCTGTTTAAAACGGGGATCTCCTCTACTGCCCATCGCACTACATCGGTGTATGGAAGAATTTTCTCACATGCTACTATTCTATGCAACTATGAATCAGCTAAATCTTTAAGGGAAACCTCTGATTTTCTAGTTGAATCTGCGGTAGCTTGTACTGGTAGTGTCTCAGGCTCCTGTGCTTCAATTAAATTATAGATGCTTTGCTAACTTGTGTTTCCAAGGCCAAGACACGTAGTGTCTGAAATCAAACCCTTTCTGCTTGGTCCTGGATCACTAGTGGGTTGCACTGTTACTGTGGGAGCCGCTACTGCCGCGGATCTCTTGGATTTCTTTCCCATTTGGTTCAAATTTTTTATTTCATCGGAGTTCTACGCAAGGAATGAAATCAACGTGATATAGACAATAGGTAGTATGAGCCAATATGAAAGAATTATATCAATTAGCGAATAATTAAAGATTATAGTGAAAATGCCGCAGACACAATCTAAGGGAAAATCTCGGCATAACTACTTCATTAATTGCCCATTTAACCTGTCAATCATGGTAAAGGAGTTTTAAATACCCATCATATCGTTTATATGCCGAATGATTCATTCAAGTGTGGCTTGGGTTTTTGGCGAATAATCAAAAGTAAATCGCTATTGGTGATTGATGAAGTGAACAGGAAGGCTTTAACAATAATCCAAAATAATGCATGCAAGCCTTTTAAATCTATTTTGAAACTCATGCCTTAATTTATTGGATCACAATAGGGGATGAGCTCGGGTCATATTACTTATGTTATTGCAAAATCGTCGATCCCCGATGGCGATACACCTTATCGCATTGGGAGATTTAAAGGTGTCTTAAACATGCGTTGCGTTACATCTTCCGATTGCCGATAGCGATATCGCATCAGAGAAATAGGGGAAGGCCTTTCATTATACTTGTTATTCACCTTTCCCGATAACTGATAGTTTTTTGCTTTTCGGATCGGAGTAAGTCAATGGGTTTTTGCATTATGTTTTCTTTATTGTTGTGATATGTGATCTTGTGATTGCTTTATCGCAATAACATAGAACTTTATATTTATTCATAAGACCAATTTCATTATAGTTCAAAAGGTTTATAATATAACATTTCCATTGCACCTTTTGATGAAGAATTTTCTAATGATGACTTGATACCAATTTATTCACACATCTATGTTTAAAAGGGACCCATTTCATATTATAGTTAGAAATATTTTTTTTGTGAAATGGTTGGTTGTTATACAGTACAACAATTGGCGATTCACTGGGAGAAACAGTTATCTCTGAGAAATGTTGAAATACTTAAACTTTCTTTATATGGAAATCTTATCTAAGAGGAGAATTCTAATATAACTAGGTATATATAAATTCTGAATATAATAATAGCTATTTATGCTATGTTCTTCTCTTGTTAGAATTAAATACATTCTAAGCTTTAAATTAGCCTTAACTTGTTCATAATGATAAAAGAAAGAACTTTTCCAACTTAGCTTTATAATGACTCATTTTTCATAGGTAGAGCCTCTGCTGCCAGCAAACGTCTATAGTCTTGACAGGGATACCTTTTAACCATTTGATCGTTCATTATCCCATCCATTGTAGAGTATAATTAAAAGAATGAATCCAAAAATATGTCTAAATCTTTTGTATCACTTTTCTTTTTACTTATTTTGCAAGATAAAAAGCCATTGTCTTAGTTTGGTGGCCAGCTGTTTGACAATGCCATTCACTAGTTGTAATTTAACTGAACAAGCTGGCTCATGATGAGACCCCTTGTTTTATAATTATAAGCCATTACCCTGTTTTGGTATGCAGTATTGGTAATGTCAGTTGAACTATTCCCCAATGATCATGGTAAGTAGGCTTGTAATAAGACATCTTATCTTTTATATCAAATATATTTTATAATTACACTCTGAGTAATCATAAACTTTGATGAATGGGATGAACAATTTTCTCCTTAAGAGAGCATGGATGACAGGGTAAGAGTTGAAGATGCTAATGTTGGACACCTAATCCTAATGGGTTAGTGTGGAAGCCGAACAGACTAAGTAGTCCAAGGGACCTTGGGATGTGAATCCCAACGGTCACCATATTGTACCATAAATGTACATCTTTTGTGAATAAAATTGTATTGCAAGCTTTATCTTTCTATTTGTTTCTCGTTCACCATGTCTGTTTAACATGGTATCAGAGCCATGATGTGTGGCCTGTGTAGTTGCCTTGAATAGTGCTGGCCTGTTTAATTCTACCTGCCTGTTCTTCTGAATACCTCTGACTGTCATAAACGTTTAAAAGAAAAGAAAAAGAGCATAATTACACCTGCTCCTCTGTCCCACACCTGAAGCTGCATACATGAATGTAACTTTTTCCTGCCTGAAGACTGCGTACCTGACTCCTCTGCTGGCACTGTCTGCTGTGGTACCTGCCTGAAGACTGCGTACCTGACTCCTTTGGCACCGCTGTCTGCTATGATAACGCCTCTAACTTGTCATTCATAACGCATTCTGAACCTACAATAAGAACCTACGGTATGGTATTCTAAATGTAATGTATGAGAACTAACAAAGAGAATTGCATTTCGAATAATAGCTTGCTGTTAGTGTGATTGCGTATGGTAACAATGAGAATTGCGTTTCGAATAATAGCCTGTTGTTAGTGTGATTGCGAAAGGCAAGTGACTGTAGGGTTTGTGAATTAGCAAATATGATAAGCAGCTGTCAGCGTGAGCAGTAAGGAATTCCGTCCAAAGGAAGTCATCAAGCATATTGCGTCGATCAGCATTGTGAAACCGAGGGAAGTAATGAATACTGTTGAAGGTGTAAAAGCATGTCGCCGCTAAACATAAGAGGATGGCAGCCACAGTATTGAACCAACGATGCATGAAGTGCAAGGTGAATGGGACCCCTCGTACACAGGTAAAGCATCAATATTGTCGAACGCCATAATAACCAAGGCGCTCCACCATTGAGCCACAGGTAGCTTTATAAAATCCGTGTAACTCTGTCCATGAAGTAGCGGGTAGAAGGCAGGGGTATAGGCTTTTTTGGGCTGTGTCTGTCGCTTCCAAATTTGTTTGTTTCCAAACAGTAAAGGGATTATTGTTATTTGTCCATGTCTGTTTAAATCACTGTCTGTTTAAAGGTCGAGCCAGCGGTCCTAACGAGGGTGGATAATTTGTACCACCGCATATAAAGAAATAAGCCAAACCAACGAACCATAGAGGAAAAGCTCGTAGAATCTAAAAGGCGAAACTGATTGATTAGATTGTGCAGGGGTGAAGGTCACTCATAGCTGGTCTGTCCAAAATATAATGATTGATGCAACCTAAGTCTTGAGGCTGACATTACACATAATTAGTTCTCGGCCCTAGGAGAACAGTGCGCATGGGGTTCAAATCGTTGTCTGTTTAACATTGTATAATATTTGGCGAACTGTTTCTTGCACTTGCTTCAGCGGCATTGCACTTTTCAGATGCTCTGGTTTGATGCCACTTATATCATACCTGTAAGTTGTAACTATAAGCTGTGGCTTCATGTATGTATAGAAAATCAATTTTTCTTCTTCATCAATCAAACAGATTTTGGCACAAAGATCAAGTGAACCATCCTGTCCACCACCAACCATCTCACAACTTAGTGAGACAGCTAAAACTGATGTTCTGCTGTTTTCAGCTTGAATTCGTTCATTCACCAAAGAAACGGATCCACCAGCAGGAAGCGAAGCCGGTGGCAACTGACATGCTGCTTGATGATAAGCGGCTTCCTGGGCGCTCCTGAAAATGTTCAAACATAGCTTGCATCCTCTTTTGCTAAACTGTTTAGCACATTCAACTTTTGGCAGGGGACCAATCAGATGTTCTGTTAGATTGCTTTGTTTATAATCAAATTGTTCTGCCACGCTCAAGTATCAGGGCAAAGCCAAGCATGCAACCCTTCTACAAAATGGTGGATGACAGAGACTCGAGTTTATAAGTATTGATAGACAAATGAAGAGTGGTAAAGGTTATTTTGTAGCCCTATTCTCTGATGAGCCAACTCTCTTTTCCAATTTCTTCGACCACGGGGACACAGTTTTAGAGTTTTCATTCAAGAATATCCATTTGCACGTATAAACGAGAAACTTGATATCCAGTTTTGTAGTTTAACATGAAATTAAGTGAAGCTGCGCACTGAACATTGTGGAGAACTCATCGTATATTGTGTTGAATTGCTTATAAAAGCGTTGATAAGTTGTGTTGTCCGTTTAATTTGAATACTCTGCTGTCATGATTTTAAAAGGGTTGATTTGTGTATTCATAAATCAGCTGAGGGCTGTTCCCTTGCATTGATTATGTTATCTCAAAATCAAGCACTGGAAGGCTGCAGACCAGGCTAACTTCAAGTAACTATTTCAAACCAAACTTTGGCTAAAGCTTAGCCTCTTTAGCCTGAGAGGGCTCTCTCAAAGGTTATTAATGTTGACCTATGACAAGATGGCTAAGTCTTGTATGATATAATGAACAAGTATGCTGGCTGGAAAAAATATTAAATTAATTCCCATTGAGCTTATGGAGTCACACATACCTCAGTAAACAACAGCACTATCTTTTCATAGAAATCAGGGCACTTAACATCTAAATGTTCAAACATAACTCACATGAAACCACAGTTTGCAAAGGCATACAGGAAGTCAGAGCATGATCAATCAGTTCTAAGTGATTATGCATTTGTAAAACTGTAAAAGAACATTAAAGAAATATACCATCACACATTTGAACAAGAAGATCCATTGTGAATCCTGAGAAGGAAAGCAGTCATATGTATTACTGAAATTCTGTTTTCACATAAGCCAAAACAGTCCTCTGCTTTTTTTTATAAAATATCCAACCCTTGTTACATCTATGTTTTAGCTATTTATAGCATTCTTACTTCCACCTAATTCGAGTTTCCTCCTCCAGCATGAGGGGAATTTAATAACTCGATCCTTATCTCTAATGACACTTAACAGCTATGTAACTAGTCATTAAATACAACAAAGTGCTTAATCTGGAGTTTGAAGAGTCCTAATTTAACTATAACTCTAACTCTATCTTCCTCGTAACATGATTCCTTCTTGATTCTAGACATCTGGTCTCTTTTCAGTTGGGCTAAGATGGCTGAGATGAGTATCCAATATTCCATGTTGGTCTAGGATGCTGAATGCTTTAATGGTTCAGTGATGCTAGGAGAAATACTCTGTTTTTTCGGTTCCAGTCTTCCACCACCTATTCAAATATGTAGCAGCATGCCTTTAGCTCTTTAATAGCCCAAGAATATAGAGCCTTACCATGTTCCTGATGTGCTGGAGGCTTCATTGATGGACAGGTGTGCAAGCCAAAATTCCTCGTATGCAGCTCCTTCCAAACCCTAATGACCGATAATAAAGTGACTTTATAATCAAAAACTTTATACTTAGGTCAAAACATTTCACCTTTGTTAAAGGTACACCTGTCAAAATTTGAATGGCCTGGTAGCTTCCTTTGATCTCTTACATGTCACTTAGGTGTTCCCTTTGAAAATTTCTGATTATCTTATCGAACTGTTTGCTTGTATTAAAAACAGCACCTACAGTAGTTTCGCAGTTTCGCAGCGCGCTACGAAACTGTTTATCTTTTTCCTGAGATTTTTACTGCTCTGCCACTTGATTGCAAAATCTCCTTTTGACCTTGGATATATGTAGCAGGGATTAAAACATATTCAAAATAGCAAGATTAATAAAAATTAACAAAAGTTTGAGACATAACCCTTTCCTGAACAGTGAATTTACTTATCAGGTACCCGGCTTAGCTCTGCCTTCAAGTCTTCAGCGACTTTCTTTAGTTGGTTAATTTCTTCCTCAGCTGCCTCTATTTGGCTTTTCATGGCTGCCACATAATCTCTGTGAGATGTGGTGGTTGCTTTACTTTTGCTGCCTTTTTGCTGAGGTCCTATTTCTTTTTCCTTTTCTTCTGTTTTGGGCAATGCTTCCTGTACCTGCTAAAAATTCCTAGTTAAAGGTCTTCTTGGTTTGAAAACAAACTCCTGGGCTGGCTCATCAAACTTAAGCCTTTTTTAGGCTTTGGTCTTCTTGGCACTTTCTGGTGATGACTGTGTCAAATCAATAGGCACTGGTTCAATTTGCTCAAACTCAATGGCCTCTAATAGATCTTTCAGGCTTTCCTTAGATGCTGGGCTTTCTTCAACAACTGTGGCCTTTCCCTTTTCTTTACTTATTTGGCTTCTTGTCTTCACTCTGGAAACTACCTGAGCTTTTCTTGTTTCAGCTACATTCTTCTTATCCCGAGTCTTTCCTTTTGCAGCTTGCTGAGGTTGTTCTTTGATGATCAGTGGTTTCACCGGTTTTTTAGGCTATGACTTGGTTTGTTTTTTAGCTCTGGCCTCCTTTTGAAGTTCAGCTATTGTGAGTTCTTTCACTGGTTTCTCTCTGACTGGCTGTGGAGTAAGGCCTGTTTTACTTTGGAAACCGGCCATGAAGATGAATGAATTCCAGTCTCTACCTATCTTCTGAAGGCTATCTAAAACCAACAATTTAATTAAACCATGGTGGAATAAAGAAGTCTCGCAATCCTCTTTTCTCAATTGCACTTTATCACACATTTTACTTAGACTGTGAAATAAGTAAAAAGGAATATCAATGGAAGCCTTCCCTGTAAAATGTAACAGCAGCTTGAAATGATAAGAGTAGACCTTATTATATCTGCCTTCACATGTTAAGTATTTCTGAATGCAGGTAAGAAGAAGTGCATAATGCTCCTTAACATAGTTCCTAGGCACTGCTCTGGTTAGGTCTTCATTCACATATGCCTCTTTTAAGAACTCTTTGCATGGACTCATATCAAATTTAAAGTTCTTAAACCATTCTTGCTGCCCTCTAGGAATCTCTGTTACAGTAGCTATAACCTCCGGAGACACTTGAACTTCCAACATAGCTATTCTTGAATTTAAACCGGTGAAATTCAAAGCAAACTCTTTGGTTACCTGAGCATGCCCACCTTGCAGCTTCTTACAGAAATTCCAGCATCCAGCCTCTTTGAAAGCTTTCTTCACGCCTTCGTCCCTCAATGTTATGTCTAAAACTTCAGGTTCATTCCTTTGGCATTTGCCGGACCTGTGCTCCTTTCTCTCCATCTTCAGTTTGAAATCTTCGCGGCCAAATTCTTTCTTGAAAATCTTCACAGCCAAAATTTCAACAACTCCGGTCGAGAAGGTTCACCCCCTTTTTAACTCAGCCTCGCTTGGATAGCCTCGCTTGAATAGCCTCGCTTGAACAACCTCGCTTGAATTTCAAATACATCATCCAACCAGCTTGCCACTTATGTACACTCATGATCATCATAACGATCCATGCACGGTAAAATCTGTTGAAATGATATTTCTGTGCATCCTAACAGATCTGTGGGTGGAGTGACGACTAATGAGCGTTTAGACATGCCTACGGGAGGTACACATACTGACATAAGAAGACAGAATCAGTGACTCATCAACAGACTTGACACTTCAGGTAATATTTGCTGCAAAACGCACGAATCCGCGATTTCGCAGCGTGGTTAGTTTAAATTTCTAATCATGCGCTACGAAACGGCTTGATGATACCGCGTTGCGAAATGACTGAATAATGATTACGCTGCGAAATTGACCAATAGGAGGTTACACTGCGAAATCACGAAAAGACTCGGTGGATAGAATAAGACAAGACATGGCTTATAACACAATGATGATGGAGGAAAACCAATAGGATTAGAGCATAATTTGAAATAAACACCTTGGAAACTCCCGATCCTAAGTATGAAATATGAAACGAAAACCATTTGACACAGACCTTTGACATTTAACTAGGACAAAGGACCATATACATAAAATTTTAATTCTAAGTGATAACAGATTATAAGAAGGCCGAGCGGAGTTGTATGAGTTACAAACCAGTGAAACGCTGTGCGCCACTGTTTGTACACTGTCATAACATTCACCTGTTTGTGTTGTAAGCTCACTGTGTGCCATTATATATATATGTTGTTCCTTTCATGAAATAGGGAGTAGACATTAAAATTGCAGCAGCGGAATTATCAGTTATTTGTGACAGAAATTATTAAGTTTCCACTATTGGTCAACACTTTTACAACATTTGCCATTTTATTATTCAAGTCCAAGGGGAAGATAAAGTTCTTGTTTCTATCTGCAATGGTACTGCGGACAAACTTTCAGATTTGATATTTTGAAAAGGCTTCTCTGAGTAGTATAATATTGATGCTCTTCTTCTAAGTTACCACAAGTTCATTAAAGCATTGTTTTGAAATGGATCGAATGGATGATATATTAGAGTTACTGAATACCCTAATACATTCCAGTATTGATGGGATGGTAAAAGTTAACAAGGATTCTCTCTCTAATA